>UELX01006591.1:0-10530 GCA_900480035.1 Eupelmus urozonus | reverse complement strand
ATATTATTTTAAGCCTTTCCAAAATAATATATTTTCAAAGAAGATAATAGTATAAATTTAAAGTCTTTAAAATATAAAAATACTTATTTTATAATAATGTACGAAATTTACATTATTCGTATATTAGTATTTCTAAAATTGAAATAAAACATAAGCTAAAATTTTAGCCGAATTCGTGATCCGATTAGACTGGATTCCCCTTGTTAGTATATAGTGATCTTTAAATCATGCCTTTCTACATATAAGAATATAAAATAACGTTGTAATTATTTATTTTAAAATCATAATTGTTTATCATTATTTAAAATAAGTCATCTACATCCACGGTTTGGTCGAGCGGCAATAAAGCATGAGGAAAATCTTTGGGACGGTGGAATAATACCTTATGAGTTCAATACATCAAGCATCCCCGCAGAGTTTGAGGGTATGATCTTACAGGCGATAAGATCGTGGCAGGATTCTACATGTCTCACTTTTGTCTACAGAGAACCGGATATCCATTATGATTATATTTTATTTACTACATCGAATTCCGAGTAAGTTGTTGATAATTATTAGTCAATAAAATAAAGATTTAGAGTATTTTCAAAATTTATAAAGATTAACTATAGGTATTCTTATTTTAATATGTTAATAAATATTCTTAATTTAATATGTTATAGTTAGAGTACAGAGTTATCTTAACTTATTAACATATACTACGTGCAAATTAGTTTAGCATTACGTTTAAATATTAAGAATCTAAAGTTATCAAGCAAATGTTGGTTAAGATTATAATTTTTTTAAGCTATAACCGTGACCTTTAATGTAAACATAATTTTTCTAGATGATACTTCTCGATACTTAATAATACTTATATAAAGCTAAAATTTACAACACATATTTCACGAAGTGGTAAACAAGTTCTTAATCTAAAATCTGGTCAGAAAAATTCTGATCAATTTCTTAAACGGCGTACTTGAATCTAACAACTTTAATATTTAATAGATTTCAAACAGCGTTCACAAGATAAGAATTAATAACAGCTAATCTTTTGTCATACAAAGCTCAAAGTTTCTTTTTCATGTTTACTACTTTTCAAAATGAAAATCAATTTATTAATCATAGTTGTCATGCTACATTTCCAATAAATCTTTAAAAAAGCATGAATGAGAAAGTCTTGCAAACTATTCGCGATGCGATTAGTTGAGAGAGTGGCTCTTGATGAAAAGCGCGTGAATATTTAAAGTTGTTAAATTTATCATTTTTATAAGTATTAATAGTAGAAATAATTATGTAGTTAGATGGAAATATATTGTTATTTGCTAAAAATTACATTAATTCTATTTTATGGTTCGGTTTGAACATTTACATCCAGAATCAAAAGTTTATCTAAGAAGCCATAGTCAAAAAAAGACACAAAAAAAAAACGTCATGCTGCTATCGCGTAAATGTTGCATTAGAATATAAAAATATAAAATTGTTTTATTGTTTATTAGGGCTATTTTTTGAACTTTCATTATTGATAATGTTCAATATCTACTTATTTCAGTTGCTACAGTCAGGGGGTCGGTAAATTAGGAGGACAGCAAATTATCAATTTAGGTTACGGTTGTGACTCTTTCAATATTATTCTACACGAGATTGGTCATGCCATCGGCTATTATCACGAACAACAACGACCAGACCGAAACAACTACATACAGATTAAAGAAGATAATATAGAGGAAGGTAATTTACTGTCCTTTTTTATATAAATTAGAGCTGAATAAAGCACCGTTGGTGGAATCCTTGGCTTCTTCGTCAGTACTTGATTTTACAAGTCGTCGGCTGAGAGGAAAAAGGTTCTTACTTGATCTAACGACAAAAACAGTACTAAGTCGAGTGAGCGCTAAGAAAAGTAACTTCTCAATTGAGCACTAAGAAAGGTACAATTCAAGGGCTAGGAGTCCGGCCTAGGCATATGTTTAGATTCCTAGCCCTTGAATTGTAACCTTTCTTAGCGCTCAATTGAGAAGTGACTTTCCTTAGTGCTCACTCGACTAAGTACTGTTTTTATCGCTAGATCGAGGAAGAACCTCTTTCCTCTCAGCCGACGAAGTACAAATTTAAATAATTCTAATAACAATGGTTGTTATGAACGCAATAAACAATTGAATGAATTCAATCAACTTTATTAATTATTGGCAGAAAGAATATAAGATTGTACAGAATAAAAGTTTTGCAAAGGCACGTCCGACTTATTCAACGACTCGAATCGTAGTAGTATTTTTTCACTTAGCGACGGAATCTCACATTTTTTAAAAAATATCGCATCTCATAACGTCACATTCTTTTTCTTTTTTTTTACAGTTCTGATTATTACCGACCTCTATTTCTGAGACCTCAGATCGATGAAAATCGCATCTCAACCTCCCCATTCGTTTTAATAGAGTCAATTTTTAATAAACCTTTTCGCTCATAATTTATTAATTAGTGAGCCTTTATGCTCGTGTTAGAATTAGTCTCTATACTTTTATTCTATCGGTAACACTCTCCCACTCGTACAAAATCTATACGTTTTGCACCTCCGAAAATTTAATCAGTTTCTTTCATCCAAGAATTTCTTGGAGCTTGATTATCGATAATCAACACTAAGTCACCCGATTTTAAGGAAATGTCGGTCGCGTGCTTTTTTTTACGAGGTGTGAGCGTTGGAAGGTACTCGCGCAATCACCTACGCCAAAACGCATCTGCAAAAAATTGAGAAATCCGCCACTGCTTGTTAAGGCAATTCGCTTGAGCATCATACTGTGCTAATCTAATCGCACCTGAAGACGTCCCGATCAGAAAGTGATTGGGGGTCAATGCTTCTTTTTCGAAAGGATCTATAGAATCATGAGCCAATGGCCTTGAATTTCTACAATGCTCAACCTCAGCTAAGAGAGTAAGAAGAGTTTTTCCTTGAGGCGCGTGTCTCTTCAACCGATCTTATCATTCTTTCCCACACACCTCCCATATGGAAGGAAGTGGGTGGATTAAAATTCCAGTCAATGTTGTTTTTTAGCGCAAATTCTAATTGTTTATCTTTATTTATACTAAATAAGGTTTTTTTTAACTCGCGATTTGCCCCTTTAAAATTAGTCCCATTATTACTATATATTTTTTGACGATAGCCTCGTCCCGCCGCAGACCTCTGAATTGCCATGATAGCCTAGTATGTACTAAGGCTATGGGTTAATTCTAAATGAATGTTGCCATGCAGGTTAAAAGAGCGCACCAACGTTTTTCGCGTCTACAACCGATTTTCACATAGAACGGTCCGAAATAGTCAAGTCTGCTGTGCGTAAATGAGCGAACACGGTAACCGAGTCAAGGAGGAAGATCGGCCATTTTTGGATTTTGTGGATCAGCACAGAGAATTTTACAAATGATACAGTCTTTAACGATTTTTTTAGAACAGTACGAATTCCCAATATCCAATAATTTTGCCTTATCTTATTGATAACTATTTCAGTTCCTTTATGATAATATGTCTCATGATAGCGTTTAATAAATAGCTGTGTTAGAAGGTATTATTCATCTAAAATTTAAGGTTGAAGCTTTTCGCGTCCTTCTGGAGAATATTGAACTCTACCATTTACTCTTAATAAGTCTTGCTCATCAACAATTGGGTTTAAGGTTAAAATTCGACTATCGCGAGCAACTGGCTTAAAATTTTTCAGTAATAACATTTCATTATTAAACAAATCCGATTGAATTTCGCGAATCCACAATTTTTCGGCATACTCTTGTCTTTCAATAACGGTTAATTTTTAAACCATTTATCAGTCGCTTCTATAACACGTGCTGTTGCTCTTATTAATTTTTTTTTTTTATTAATTTCTTATTTTTTGTTATTTTTAAACGTAGATAACTTTTGACCTAAGCATCCATTCATAACTTTTTTTTTAATTGAAGCTCTTTTTTCGTACTTTAACTTTGTTAATGCAAAATTTTATCAAGCACTTCTTAAATCATGAGTACATATTCTTAAGCAAATTGCTTTTTTGCCTAAATTTCTTATTTTAATTTAAAATAAAAAATATAAAAGTGGGTAAAAAATAATGTCACAAAACATTTTTTTGTGTACTTCTGCATTTTTTGTTTGTTGTATGGCATAACTAAGAAGAAAAATCGGGAGAGAATGGTGTACTCGCTTTTTGAAAATTAACCATTTTCTGATGTGTCTAAATGGCAAATTTAAAAAGATTTCATCATATGTATTGATCTTTATACTGAGATGTGCAATAAATTATCTATCTTCTTGGATGAGTCATCGCTCTACCGCAAAAAGAAGGTTTTTCTAACCATGTTATCAGGTAACCGGTGTTACGGTATTAATTATTCGGATTTATTAATAAAATAGGTGGAAACGCGCTATCGTGTGGATTCGAACCCGGGTCGTCCCCGCAGAAAGCGACTGCTCTAACCACGGATCTCCTCCCACCGATGTTTGCCGAGTTTTCGTTTCGTCTACACATCGTGCAGCTCTGCATTTCCCCTAAGTCGTCACTTTTGCGCATGTGACACCGGAATAACTTAAATATTTCTACTGAGAAATATTCAAAATAACCCTTTCGCCGCTTATACTGATATCGACAGAAGTTTTTCAGGTCAACATCGTGGTTCTTCCTTTATCCTAACTTCGAGATGCACGTTGTACTTTATTAGTACTCTATTCCCACCATAACTGTGGCCGTTTATTTGTTTTTATTTTATTTTTTCAATAATTTTTATATTTTTTCTAATATAAATGCGAACAGGGGAATAATGACCACACTCAGAAAAAAGTATTCCGGAGGCAAGTAGAGCCCTCTTGCCTCGAGTTGATTTATTAAGTTAAATTTTCGACACAGTAGCGATCCGTTAGAAGCAAGAGGAATATCCTCTTCCTTCCCGTCCACTTGCTTCAAGAATCCTATTTGAATTTAGTAGAAATCTTCTTGAAGTCGATTGTCAATTTTTCCAATGAATATTCTTCCAAGATATTATTAACTAGTGTTATTAAGTAGTTTCAAGTGGATTACTTCTAGAAAGAAGAGGTATTTTGCTAGAAGCAAGACGATTTTCTGCTAGAAGCAAGAATCTTCAATGGCATTTTTGAGAATATTTCCATTTCCTGAAATGGATTGTTCTATTGGGGCAAAACATTCTCCGCAATCGGATTTGTCTTCTCGCGTCCAGAATACATTTTTCTCAGTGCAAGGGGAGAAATAATCGGTTATTCCTCCTCGAGATTTTTGGGAATAATATGACACTCTATACGCGCTTTTTTGGAGAAAATAAATGGCCATTATAGTTAAGGTGGAAATAAAAAACTATTATTATCAGTCGGTTAAATATTAATAATGAAATCGGAAGATAACATTTCCAAGTCAAATATATTAAACTATCATAACGAAATCGTGGATAAGTCCCACGAATTCAAATTATTATAAACAGTATAAATAAATAAATTATATAAAACATAAAATTAAAAATATTAGAGCCCAAAAAATTATCCTGAATATAAATATTATAAATATAGTTATTCCATATTCTGCAATTGTTCCATATTCTGTTTTTTTATTTAATTGTGCGACAGGGTTCAAAGATAACTTCAAACCTATGAACAGCACGGATGTGGATTCCCTCGGAGAACCTTACGATTACAAATCAATAATGCATTATGAAACTACAGCCTTTGCCAAAAATGGTACAGAATCTATGGTACCACTTCAGTCGGATGGAACTGCATCAGACCTTAGGAATATTATTGGCAAAGGATCAGAATTGAGCGAAGGAGATATAAGGCAAACGAATAAACTCTACAAATGTACTAGTGAGTTTTACTTGTTTTACAACGTTTTACTTCAATTTAAAATAAAATTTCCTATTATTATTCAAGATTTATTAAATGATATAAATATGTAGGCTACATCAAAAGATATACAATCTATGCCAAAAGTTAATTTAAGTCCAGACTCTTTCATCAAAAAGAACTATTTTAGGTCAAATACTCACCAATAGGAACTAAAATCTCGGCCCGAAATCGGGTTTTTAATTTTTTACCTTATTTTATTTATTTTATTTTTACGTAGATTAAGAAAAATAGTTTCTACTTCAGACAAAAATAATTCATTATACAAGAATTTTATCTTAACCCTTAGAGAGCCGGGATGACGCTTTTAGGCGTCATTCCAATGACTCGCCGACATTTGGCAATAGTTTGATCAAAAGCGGGAGACTTTTTCCCTCATTTCTATGAAGATACTGACATCTCAAATCCCGGCCCTTTAAAGGTTAAGTATCAAAAAAGAAAATAAACTATAGGTAATAAGCTTTAATTTGCTTTCTCGAAAATTAAAAAATATGAATCTGATCGAAAGTCATTAAATTGGAGCACTTTAAATTGGAGCAACGAAATTACTTTGTAAAATTATAAATTTTATAGCAGGTACTGATTTAGATGATATTTATTTGCTCCAATTCGAACTACAAATTTAGAAAAGCAAAATTCTTGAACCAAAGGGTCTCGACTCTTGTTGTTAGAACATATTAGAGAACAATAAAAAAAGTCATAACTGCAGCTTTTTAAAAATTATTGCATGTGAGTGCAAACAAGTTTAATTTGTTCAGCATAATACTTGCCGTGGATTCACGGAGATAGAATTTTAGTTTTATCAAATTTTATTGCCAAAATTGATAGAAAAAGTTTACGTGTCTTAAACTGCACCCTCAGCCTTTGCAAAATACGATATTGATCAAATTAAACTTTTTGCTCTGAAATACAATATTTTTGTAGAAGCTACAAGTTTTATGATTACATTAGCGTCAAATTTAACAATTTATTCTATTTTACTGAAACAAAGTCCCTGTATATAAAGTTACAAACAATACAAAATTGAGCTAAATTGTGCTAGTTAAAAATTAACGTTGATTCTCATTGAAAAATTTCATTTGACTCTTCGTTGTTTGCAACTTTTTATATAATGAAGTGTTTGACTTGTGTAATGTCTTAAATAAAAGCTTATTTCTTGCATATCAAATTGGCTTACCAAACGGATCTCTACTAAATATTTTGATCAAGTTTTAAGCATTCAAACCAAATCATATGTTTTTGGATCAGTTATACTTGAATGGACGATACTTGAGATTTCAGAGTCCATTGAGTAAAACGACGAAAGACGTGTCACATATTTTATTAATTGAAATCTTACTTATTTTCTTATTAATAGATACCAAAGTAGAAGACATAAAATTTTGTAACAGCATCGTGAATGCGACCGAATATGGAGAGATAATCAATTCTCCCGAGGTCAACGGTAAGAAAAGATGCTATTTGAAAATCTTAAAAAATCCCGAGTACAATGTCGGTATCAGGTTAACGCGTATCAATTTCGAGTGCAATAACAAGAACGACCGCTTTAACGTATTCAGCCTTCCTGTTGACCAACCTAAAGTACTTCTTGGATGGTCGGATTGCTTTTATGGAATTTCACAAACGGACTACAGCTCAGAAGATGATCTCGAAATCGTAATACATTCAGAAAATAGGTCAGTTGGTAGTAAAGCTATATCTGTCTTCGTTCTCAATTTTTTTTCAAAATCCTTTGTGTAAAATAAAATATATTTTTACGATTGTTATTCATTAAATTTAATGAAATAATGAACCGTATTAAACTTTATGAAAAATCATGTTTCTTATTTAAGAGCACTGATTCAATGTTCTCTGGTTGGAGATCCTTGAATAAGTATATTTTAAAATTTATAAAGTAATTAATATTGGAGTGTTAAAGATTGTCTTTTCTATTGCATTTGAATGAACAAAGGTTAGAGTATAACTACTTTCAAAATTTTACTTTGATTATAACAATATATGTAAAGTACCTATATATAGTAATGTAAGACCTATGAATAAATTTAACAAGTATGGCGTTTATGCTATTTTTTGTAGAAAGACGCAGAATAAATTAACTTAATGTAGAATTATATGTACAATCTAATTTAAATATCCAAATTTTTGGCTTCTCTGCTAGGCTCATCATATGTAAATACAATTAAATCATTTGTAAACATGCTTTCAGTGTACCTATGTCGAATTTACGTTTCACAATCTTCCTGGAAGATAAAAATTGGGAATAAAAATACAACGGATTTTAAACTTCGAAATTATGTTCAAACTAACAAACATGTAAGTTAAAATTATGGCCTTAAAGAATGGTGACAAATTTAAAAATTCTTAAAACTTTTCAAACTAAGAAATAGAACCCATCACCTCATTAAATCTAAGGTTTAAAAATGGGTTTAAGTAAAAATATTTTGTCTTAATGAGATTTTCCTATTCTGGAACAGTTTATGAAATTTTTAACATACTATAAAATTACTTCTATTTCTTAGCTTGATACAACTTGAAAAACATTTTTAAAACTAAAACGAGTATGATCCTAAAAATATTATTACTTTTATTTTACTTAGGAAAATGTTTTTCTTTGTATAAAGAAATGCTTTATAACTTCCGGTAACTAAAAAAAAGGTTGTAGCTAGTTATATTATATATTTATGTTTACGATTTAAAGGTTTATCGAACTAAAAACAACTACAATAAATACATGTTATTTTATCTAAAAAAAGAAAGGCTATGAGGTGTGGTGTCAAAAAGTCAAATAGAAAACTAAATAAAAAATTCAAAAATTATAGAACTCTTATGAAATATAAAAATTTTGGATCAGTACGATATTTGCACTGTTTGAGTATTTAATTTGTAATGTCAATAATCAATATTTGTTTATCTATAAATAAAATAATAAATTCATTATTTTGCTATTATTTTAAATAATGTTTTATTTTGTTAATTTATTTTGTTACAGATTAAGTTTGGCAGTAATAGATTATGACCAAAACTTAAGATAGCTGTGCCATCAAGGAGCCCTGTGGAATACTTAATGATTTTGTTTTTAAAAAATATTCAGTCACTTTAAAAATCTTTCACATTCATTATATGATTCTTTTAACTAACAAAGAAAAGTTCCTACTTCCGGGACAACAATTTTAATGAAAAAGTTTTTATAATGACGGCTTTTTAAGGCGAAACTTGTAGTTCTATGTTATAAATTAAGTTATGTTGCAAATTACATCGATAACAAACAATTCTTTTTATTTTATTATAATCTAAAAATAGGTGATTATAGGTGAGATAGTGGATGTCTAATTATTCACAGTTGGCCAAAAAATGGTGAAAATTTCTACCAGGGTACCTTAAACGGAATTGCCGAGTTGTAACAGATATGCTGATCATTTTTATAATACTATGTTCATACAATGTTACATTTTACGTATAAATAAAAGTTCGTAATATATTTCTCTGGTTTTATAATCAAATAATTTTTCTATTATTTACGGCCTTATTGACGAGTTATTTGATTATTGATCGATAAAAAACAAGAGCTAGACATCAATATGACCGGTAGAGCGTCAGTCTGTACTGTGGTGTAATATAAGCCAGTTATTTATTTAAATGACCATATTAGAGATAAATGCTTAAGTAATTATTGTTCGAAGAGTTTTTTTCCTCTTCGAACATATTTATGTATTTTCTTCAGTAAATATCTTGATCATGTGTCGATTATAAATTATTTAATTTATCTGTATGTAACCTATTATACACCTGTAATTTAACATTTAGTTTTGAGAATTATTACAAATTTTGAATTAATTTAATATTTAATGAGTTTACAGGTAGAATAATTAAAACATGTTGATATGTATTTAATGTACATATCTACGCAGAGGTCTTCAAATTAAAAAGGTTTTTTTCTAGGAATGCTAAAAAAATCAAAGTAAAATAACATTATTCATAGATTTTAGTACCTATTTTAGGTGATATTGATAATGTTCTGAGTAAAAATGTTTATTGAGATAGAGCAGCAATAATTAAATGTATTAACTTAATTGTGATAGAATATGTACGGCTTTGACTTATACACCTATGTAGTCTATTTGGCTAAAGAAATGACTCCTCACCTTTTTTAAGCACGACCTGTAAGGGAATGACTTATGTTTTCATCATGGCAAAAAATGAAATAACTAAAAATCATGCATTTTGAAGTAGAAAACAAGTTTTTAACACAAAATAAAGTCAATTCAAGTGTTTCTTAAAATGTATGTATGGATGCGAGTGTGTGTGTTATCCAGTTTATAAAATTTCTCAAAATCTACTCTAGAAACTTGCGCTAAAATGTCAACTAGATTGCAGTGCTACTGCTGACTTGACACTTCCTTTTAAACTTTCATGTTCATACAGCTTTGTTCGGTAGAAAAACATATACTGAAACTGTGGCTAGTCGATGGGATACTTGAAAATGTTGGAAATTCCTCTTAATAGAATCTACATCATCTTCGTGCGTTCAAGGAATACTTGCATCCTGGCACGCACAACAAAAAAGTATTAATTATATAAGAATAAAAAAAAGTAGCTACTGAAGTCTGACAATAAAGGATAAATGATAGTAAAAGGAAAAGAAAAGAATCATTAAAGTGATAATTTAAAAC
>UELX01006590.1:0-10531 GCA_900480035.1 Eupelmus urozonus | reverse complement strand
GTCTATTGACTAACTAGTGCCCAGACTTTTTAACATAATCTGCCCAGACATTTCACCAGATTCTGTTTAATAAAACGACAACTACAACCCTCCCAATAAGCAGATGCGCGCTTGTCGTCTTCTAACAGTTCTGGGCAGAGTCTGCCCAGAAAATGTCGTCAGTACATGGGATTTCTGGGCAGAGTATTTAATCAAATCTGCCCACTGAACAGAAAATTTAGGATAATATGGACAACTGGTAGTCAATTTTCTACCAGGGTATGAAAACATATGGAGGGAGGTACGCGTAGCGTGCTTGATGTACTATTACGATTATTAAGAAAGGGACTTTATTCTTATAAATCTTATAAATTACAATTTGGGACAAGATTTCAGATATGTTTTATTACATTCTTCAAGTCAAATTGAAATAAAACTTGCTTACGAAGAGTGTCAAACTTTTAGGAAACAAATTTTAATGAGACTTTATAAAGTGTCTTTCGAGGCCTATAAATGATTCATCTACGTTTGTGATTCAGACTTGCCTTCAACTGTGATTCATTTTATTTTAATAATCCCACGTTTTTAGGAAGTGACTGTATTATAACTTTGCATATACCTCCTTTCTTTTAATATGTGAATAACATATTGATGAATCAAAAAAATAATTAAATGTAAATTAAAGAAGTGATCATATTAATTTCCCTTATTTAAATAAGCCAATCACAAAATCTGCAAAAAGTAGACTTAATGCGTAGAGCATAATATAGATAGACATATATATCCATAAGTAGATATTAGTATCACAAAATTCTCAAACCTTTTACCCTATAAGAAGCGATTCTTGAAGAAAGCATCTCGAAAAAGAAAGCCGTGCCACCAAGTCGATCAAAGCCAGGACAAAATGCGACGAGGTCAACTGGCGTCCTTAAATAACTTGGTGGCGTCGTCGAAAGTCGCGGAACTGATGGGATCTTTGCCGACGCGGAATCAGAAGGCGAGAGATCGCGAGAACCGCGTCGCAATCTACTCAAGCTTTTTAGAGCATGAGACCGTATTACTGTGACTTCTTTCACCTTTTAGCATCATTCAAAATGGATATCGCAAAGTTCGAGCCGAATCCCTGACAAGTGGTGCTATTCTTGTTCTTTAAGACGTTTCTGGAACGGGTATAAAGTTCATGACGTTTTATCTAAATCATTTATACACCGCATCTAAACTTCTGTATAGCCCGTAAAATGACACGTAATTTTTTTAATTTTATCCTGAGTGTTGTACTAATGTGTTGTGACATGAGTATAGGATACAAAAAAGATCCAAAACTTTGTCTCCAAATTATATATAGTTATATAAATACATCTTCTTATATATCAAATTAAAAATCCTAGCGTTGAATTGTGATAATCTCAATCAAAATTAGCTTGGATATAAACTTAATCAAAATATTTTCTTTATGTTACAGGTGAGTAACAGCACTAATCATCTTAAAACATCAATCGTCTTTAAGCTCCCACCATAACCAGGTTTGATTATAATATATTGCATTTATTTTTTTGGCTGCTCAAGTATAGAATATAATACGTATTACTCTGTTTTCTAATAACATTTATGACTTATCCCAGCCTCACTGCTTAACAAATAAGCAATAATTATTATTTATAACACACAATTTGTTTAATAAAAATCTCCTTTTCCAATATCCACGCCAATAATTCAACTATTATAAATCCATTCATCAAGAAACAAACCCGGCAATATTTTCGCCAGCCAAGAGTTCGGCAATATTTTTCTAAAAACGAAAATACAGAGCGCAATAAACCTATCCCCGCTATTAACGCCGCTTACCCCGCACGCAGTCGCGACGCGAAGTGTTTATTTATTTCGCAGTTGTATTTATCTTGAGAAATATACGCGCGGCTGACGGGGCTGCAAAGCGAGCCGGGTAAGAAATCTCGATCTGTGCGGGGGCGCAGCAATAAGTGCTTGCATACAGCTTGGCCTAGCGCTCGGCACTCCAGATAAGAAAGCGACTGCGTGCACGCCTACTCGTTTGCGCGAAAGCTCGCCAAGGTATGTATGTGGCCCGCAACTTCGAAAAATCAATCTAAGCATTGCCCTTTATACTGTACGCATAAATTGTTCTTGTAACGCATTGCGATTCTTGGTAAAAGGTGAAAAAAGAGATTTTTGAAATTGAGATTAAGGAAGGTTTTTATCTTTAAGGGTGTTGCTTATGATATTTTATTTAGAATTCGTTGTTTTAATGAAGCCTTTGCCTTTATAAGATATTGGTTTATACAATTATAGACCATTATAAGTACCATTTTTTAATAATTAATAAATATTCTTACTTCTGTACAAAATCATTCGACTGGCACACTTTTAATTTTTTCAAATAACATAATTTTTTTAAACTATTAATTTTTCACTAAGCTAATAAATTTTCATTCGATATATTTTCAAATTAGCATAACCAAATGTACAAAGCATTGAACATTAGAATGTACGCAAAAAATGCATTGTCAAACGATGCTCCAACGCATAACAGAAAAATCACAAGACGCAAGCTAAAGTAAGCGATAAATAGATTTTCTTTAGAAAAAAATATCACTGTCCGATAGCATCAGAGACCTACCACGCAGTTTTCCGGGGGTGAGCGCAGTAGCAGCTGGATGGGCAGATAGTATCGGCTATTGCCTATTAGCTTTCGGATCATTCATTACGCCGCGTCAGGGGATACTATGACCCGCGTCTTTATGGCTCTGGAATGGCTTTACGTTACCGTCCTTACCCGTAAAGTACCCCGCGGAAGACATGTGTTTACGTACATACCTATACCCTATGTTAAGGCCAGTTTAAAATCTAAGAAGATTATCTGCTAACCTTTCCACTTGTTTTACGCTCTTTGTGCTTTATTCCCAAGAGTATGAAATGTCCGGCGCAGATAAAAAATATGCGTTTCAAATATTTTTGCGGTTATTGTCGAACTAAAGCTGATATGTAATACTTTTATTTTAATAGCTTTTATGGATAAAGTTGTAGCTGGAATGATTGAATTTTTTAGTATTAAAGTTTTCAAGTACTTTTCCAATTAAAAAATATTTCAAATTGAAAAAAATGATAAAAAATATAAAAAAATATTAAGAAAAATAAATGAACTGATACTGTTTTTATCTTTTTTGTATTGTATTGTTATTAAATAAAGTTTTAATTAAAATAAAAATTAACCTTTGTATGTGGCAATGTAGGTATAAAGAAACGTGTATAAATGGCACAGCATGGATGTCTTACTATACCCATTCCGTATCTACTTGCATAAATTTAACAGGCGTAATCATTGTAGCTTTTTACTCAGCTTTTATCTTGAGTAAGAGCTGATGCCTTTAGTATCTTAACTTTTTGTGCTCTTGTTACTAACATTCCATTTATATTTATATTTTTAATTGTTTGCATTTTCTACAAGAAATAAATGTATCCATTAGAAAAAATTGTTTTAGTTCCAACTAATCTAACAGAAAAATATTTATCAAATGGATCTAGTCGCTGAAATCGCTGAAAGTAGAAATTTATACACAACACACTTATCAAACTAACGGCAAATAATTCCATCGTATCGAGCAGATCGCATTCCTTATAACCTTCCATCTAGCCACCTAAAAATTCTCACTTTCCGACTGGGCAAAAAAGGGCAGAAATTAACGATCCTCCCCAGCAAAGTCCTACCAGGTGGTATGTTCGCGAATCGAGCCTGAACGAGATCTGATAACAGCGCAATGGTCAGCCGGCAGCGGCAGCGGCAGCAGCGAGTAGCCAGATCCAGTAAGACACACAGCGTATTAAGCTAAGGCCAGGCGCTGTATACATACCGAGAGGGTCGTTACCGCTAACCGCGGCCTCCGCCGCATCCCCGCGTCTACGATGCGCGAGGATAAGGTATACGCGCCTGCGGTCCGCGCTCTCCCCTCCCTCTCTTTCTCCCAGCGTCCATTATTTACTTCTTCGCGCTCTCTCACCCTCGCTAGCGCCGGGCCGCGTAATACTATAGCTTTCTCATTAGCGAGCGCGCCAGCGAGAGGAGCTCGCGCAATGGAAAACCATTCTAATGGCTCGCGCAATATACGCGCGCTGCTCTTGCTTTCTGCAAAAAGGGGAGAGAGGCCTGGCTCTCGTGTATCATATTATTGTGATGGTAAACAAAAGATTTGCTGTGCTGGAGAGCGCTCGCTTTTTTCTTTTCGAGAAAATAATTAACGCTTCCTTTTTTCAGCTTTTTTTCGGTTTTAGGGTATATGTAGGGATCAAAGTTTGCGAGGAAAATTGAAATTTTCACTTCCGACGGGCACTTTAGAGTTACAGTGTAATACAAGTAATAAATGATGTTGGATGATCCTTGGAGTGACGCTGTAATGACTATTCATTAAAATCTCGTTATCTTCTTTTCATTGTTTGCGTGCTTTTAAACTGAAAATTTATACTATCTGGGTTTTTTATATGAAAAAATTGGAAGTGTTTGTATAGCGATGTATAAAAGTTTTTGAACAAAATACAGACCGTGAATAAAAACTTTTTCTATTTTTCTATTCAACAAAGTAAATTTGCAACTCTAATGCTCAAATTCTACTTTTTTTTTTATTTTATTTTAATGAATAAAATAAAAGTTTCGTATCATTTATTAAAATAAAGTAACTTTAATTCCAAACAGAATTTCTGTGACAAACCGTTTAATGATTTATCGTCGTATTATACTCCAACAATAGAATGTAACATAAAACTGTAACAAACTCTCGTCAAACAAGCTTCCCATCAGCCGCGTCATCAATCACGTTTAATTTCGATTCATCGCGATTGTCCGCGCTGGCGCGGAAAGCGGCGAAGGAAAAAATTATCGTTAATTCAGACGGCACGCGCTGAAAACGCAAATTGAGATTAATTAACTGCGCGACGAATCTACCTCTATGCTCTCGAATTGAATCCGTGACAGAGCAATCGAACGAAATGCAGCGTGCGCTCGCAGCGCGCGAAGCGTTTAACAACGCGATTCACCGATCGCTCGCTTAATAGCTTTTGCACAAACAAAAGGTTATTTGATTTGCGCACTGGGTTCTCGCACTTATACGGGCCAAGACCGCAAAATCGACTTTTATGGTTTTTTTGCCGGTGGTTTAAATGCACGATGAGTAAGTATATGGGTTGAGCGGAAAATTTTGTTGGATGGAACGGTCACGATTGTTGTGTAATGAATATGATTCGCTGTGTGGTAATACGGGCACCTGTGATATTAAAGGTTTATCTTGTCAAAATAAAGAAATATTATGTGTGGGTGTTTCATAATTTATAAAGCTTACATTTTCAAAGAAAATAAAATTCATTTTTCATCAATGTAGACTTTTTTAATAACAAATGCGAAAGAAAAGCTTTTAAGAGAATATCTCAGGATATTATATTTACTCTTTTTGAAATTTTTAAATTTTTAAATGTCAAAACAATTGTATCTTTTATAAAGCAAAAAATAGTGATATTTACCATTTTAGTTTTCTTAAAAATATAAATTATCCATTTTATTTAAAAATGTTTCAAATTTTTAAACTTTACTTATTTCAGAATATACGTTTTTATCTTTAGTTTAAATTCTCGTCTATATATAATAAAGTAGACTCACTCAATTTATTCGCTTATCCCGTCAAATATAAACAGCTTCCTTTTCGATTATCCGTCCATAATCTAAAACTGCAATTTTAGATTTCATGTAGTGATAAAAAATCTGTGCTAAATCTAGTTTTGTGGACAGTCGAATAAAAAAATATGGTTTGATAAATGAGCAAGAAGATGGTTTTGAGCCTTCACAAGTCCATACGGGGCTAAACGTAGCTTCTTGCTTTAGAATCGAAATATACAATTTTAGTTAAAAATAGCAAAGCATTTTAATCAACAACGTAAAGGTACACTTGGGTGGAAGTTACGAAACCGAAAGAGAACAATATCTTCCCCATGAGAGCAAAAGTGAAAATCCCCCGTCCCAAGCTCTACCACGTACGATATATTCCGTTACAATTTCACGAGATCTAAACGGGAATTAAGCTAAACTCTTTAACCGGAGGTGAAAATAATCCCGGAAATTTGGACAAAAGTAACTTGTAGCTCGTTATCTCGACAGCCACTATCCGCATCAGTATCTCTCGAAGAGCAAGACAGCTCCAGCGCTCTCCTTTCGCAGAGCGAACTACGATGCGTGTAACCCTCGAATTTGCCGAGAGCTCAAAGCCGACGTCGTCGCGCGTCTGAGCGGAACGAATTCGCGGTTTGTGTTATCCATCTCCCCGGCTGCGCGTACTTACAGGGCCGAGCGCGAAATTCGCATGCGAAACGAGATAAATCACGCTTTACGTCCGTGGCAGCTGCGCGAATTCGACACCGCCAAGCTCCGTGATTCCTTTCTCTGTCTCTCTCTCTCTCTCTCGCTCTCAGGCTCTCTGGTCGAAAGTTTGACCCGAGAGAGAAGCTGGGTGTGTGTGTGTGTGTGTGGGTATGCGAGTTTTCGCGACGGCCTGTGTAGTTGCCCGTCGGCTTTATCGCCCCCGCGACCCGGATATTTACGGATCTTGGGCGATTCTTGCTGCAGCGCTCCGGCTCCCGCCTACAGCCGCAGTTTTTCATCTTTCCGGTTATAGCGCCGAGGCTCTTGCGTAAAGATATGTGTACTTTATGCGCCGACGGCCGGAAGCTCGTCAATCGTTATATGCCCGCGAGCGCTTTTATCGTTTTATGGCCTTTTGTGTAATTGATTTTTCGACCGATCGATTGTTCTATTTATGGTTATAGTTTTTCCCATTTCGCCTCGACTGCGCTTGCTTGCTTATATCAATTGGAACTTTATATTAATACCGACAAGTAAACTACTTATTACATCCAAGTATGGTCATTTCAATGATATAATGATTACATGTGCTTTAATAAAAAGGAAACTCATTTTTATTCGTACTGTAATGAAATACCCACAAAGTAATTACAATAATTCACATTCATTGATAATATGTTGTTTCATAATTTTGTAATTTTACTCAACGTGTTAGCTGATCATAATAAGAAACTGCATGGTTTACAGTTTTCAAAGTTGTTTTATTACATACGACACCTTTGCACGACGAGTATTTGCGCATAATTTAAAGTCTGTTATTACAATAATTGCTATTATGCTTGTAGGTGTGGCGCAGGCTAAAATTATTTGCTATTTGATCAGTGGTAAGATAATTTCTCATAGTATATAAAATGTATCCGCGTGAGAAGTATTTAATAAAAACTTACCAAAAAAGCCATAAAAACCATAGTATCTTTTGTAAACAATATTCCGCTAAAAACCATTTTCAATAAACTTTTCTCGAAAAACCACCCTTTTATTCTTTTCAGTATCGATAGCGATTCCCATCGGCCAGCGCACAACAATGCCAGTCTCCATTCTCCATCTACTCGCGGGCAGCCAGATTTTTTCCAGATCGAAAGCTGCAATTCGCGCGACATGCAGCCGATATCGCAGCGTGCGCGAGAAAGGCATCCTAGTCGATCGTCTGGCCAGCAGCATCCCTCTGCAGCTGCTGACAAATGAACAGCGCGTTCTCTCGCCGAATAAAGCGAGAGGACGTACATGCGCGTACAACTCGATCCTATCTGCTGCTGGCCGATTGCGCCTTCGCACGCCCGGGGAGTTAGGCACGCGCAATCAGAATATATTTCAGAAAATAAAATTGCTCGAGTCCAACGAGCTTCATTGTTATTGCCTCGCAGTGCGCGCGTATTACGCTTGCGGAAATCGGAGCGCGACAAAATAGAAAAAAAAAGGGTTGGTACGAGAGATAGTTGCCTTGCAGGACGGCGTCGTTTATCGGCTAGCTGAATAATTCATGGCACCTGCGACGACGGGAGCGAAGTTCGCTTTACCGTTCTGATCGCGATGTTAAATAAACGATCGGTCAGTCATTTTTTGCCTTTGATTTTCTCCTTTCTTCTTTTTGATCGAGCGAGACGGTTAGTCGGTTGGTGTGCTTGTGTCTTTATGTGAGCGAATTTGGAAGCGCTAAGATTTTTGTGCTATTGTTATTGCTTGATTTTGTTTCTTTATTTAATTTCATCTCAAATTATATAAATGCATCAACAGTATGTTACGTGTATCTAAAAAAATAAAATAAAGAGTTGGCCATTCCAAAGCATCTATAAATTACATACTACTTAAGTAAATGGTGCGGAGGCTCTGGAGTGATCTTCTTTATTCCTGTAACGCGTATATTATTGTTTACCACGGCGGCGAAAAGACCTCTTTGGCATTTTTGAGTCAACAGCAAAAGTGATAGCGGTATTGTAAAAAAAATATTTTTTCCTTCGTTTATTAAAATATGTTGATTATTACTTATTTTTTGCATATACTTTAAACGGGTTTTTACATTCAGTTAAATAGACATGTAAATTTTAGTAAAGAATTTATCACCAATTTAGTAAAGAAGTAATCATGCATTAATGTACGTGTAAGAATTTTTTTCCAATATATGTGGATCCAAATTATAGCCGAAAGGCTATAAACGAGGTAGTGCGACTGGTCATTTCTTATTTAACATGAAACGCTTTTTTAGTCTTTCGACATTTAATGGGCCAAGAAAATAAACATAAATAAAAGCAACCTTTTGCACTTTCGCATATTATCAACCATTATTAGTCATTTTCTAATTACATAGGTTTATATTTGTTCTTGTCTAATAAATAAGTGGTAAAAAAGAGAGAAGCTATATAAAATTGTACTTAAAAACGTAAATCTATCAGAATTAAACTTAAGCTTTTTCGCCATTTCGTGCTATTAAAACATCCACCAGGATGTTGGCCAATTGCAAACACAATATGTGAATGAAAAATAATGCTGAAAGCCAAAATAAATGTTTTAGAAGAACTTTGGTTCAAATCTTTCGAAATTCTCATTATACAAACCTCATTCAGCTAGATTGATAATCCTTTTCTTTGAAAATGTTAATTCTAATAATTCTAATTATGATTTAGTGACTGAAATTCAAGGCATTAAAAGAATAGAAACGAATGAGAGTCGGTTAACAAGTAATATACATGTGTTTAATAGTGATTTAGAAGCAAAGCCAAAAGTATTAAAACATTCGATCAACAATACTCTTACGGCAACACGATTAACAAGAAGTAAAATAATAAAACCCATGCCACTTCGCATTCTCATCATGAGTCCTTAATTTATTCAGCCAAGATAAATGCCATTGTTTTTTTATTCAAGCATGTCCTTCCGCGTATCTCAACTCATCCGTATCCCTTGCATTTTTGAATATCTCAGTCCGTGTCAACTTTTCGCTTTATTTCACTTGGCTCGGCTCGCTAGCGGAGTATGATCGTTTTGCGTGGTATATTTTTCAAGCGCTCCCGAGCCGGAAACTGTAACGGTGAGCGCGGCGGCTTTTACTTCCGCCGAACGTAGAGCGCCTGCGGGAAATGGCGCGCGCGCGCGCGCATCGGTCGACCAGACAAACGGAAACGAATGGCGCGAGATGCTCGCGGGTCCCGCGCGATATAAATCTCCTTCAGCCCTCTATGCTCGCGCTCAGTGCGGGACGTAGTTACGCGAATGTAATTGGCGGAAAAATGAAAAAAAAATTCTATTGCTACGGACGCTGATGGTTTTGAATATGGACGTTGTTTTCAATCAAAAAGATATTGTTACCACTGACGTTTTTGCATTTTCTACTGCTGTGATGGCTTAGTAACTGTTATTTTATTACATACTGGTTTTTTTAGAAATGGTTTTAAGCTTTGAAAACTTTAGTAATTGTTAATAATATAAAAATAGCAGAAAAGGTGTATTTTAAATGTAAAGTTGGTACTATAAAAATAGTGTTATTTTTTTAAGCCTATGAGTTCGCGTAGATTCCCCGTAAACAAAAAGTGGTCTTTTAGAGCTCTTGGGTACAAAAAATAAGTTTAAAGGTCTCTAAAAGTTAACTTTTTGTTTACTGGGTTAGCTTTCGCAAAATATTTCGATAACTCATTTTGCATCGCTTTAATAGATACAAATTAGATTTATATTTTTATAAAACTTTTTGTAAGAGTTTTTAGTAGTACAATGACTTTCTTTATAAAATAATTTCGAAAATCTACAGGTATTGCGATTAGCAATAAATTTACTGTAGTATTTCGAACGTGTGATGACTTATATTAATCCTTCAACGGCTAAATTAAGATCTTGTAAATTGCAGTGTCTCAAAATTTTTTTCTATGTATGAAATCTTGAAAAACATTTTTGCAAAAAAAGAAGAAATTTTCTCCTCCCTTTGTTGTTGTCTTAAATATTTTACCATTAAAGTTTACTGCAAAGATAACGTAATAATTGAGGTTGTAACATCTATACATTCGTTTTACATTACAATACATTTTTATGAACAACACGAGACAAATAGTTTTTTAAAATATTACTTGTACATACCCGCGTAAAAATAAGATTCTTCATATTAACTTTACAGGTTTAAGTTGTCAGTAACTTCATATGAACGTGTCCAAC
>UELX01006589.1:0-10533 GCA_900480035.1 Eupelmus urozonus | reverse complement strand
ATATTTAAAGTATATAATATACATATAGGAACAATAACTTAATTTTGAGGAAGCTACGTGCCAATGAATTGGCAGCGATTTTTTACATTAATCTACTTAATTATTCAATTATTCGGCTAAAGTTTTACATCGATATAAATTTATAACTTATTTTTTGTAATTTTGAAGGGCTCACGAAGTGTCCGCAAACGCATCAAGACAAATTAATAAAATCTGTAATTATCCAAAACGTTAACAAAAAATATCCAACACAAACATCTCCCTCAAATTTTACGCGTGTTTGTTTAAACTAAATACACACAAACGCAGCGGCTCTCGCAGATATCATCAAAGGAACGCTCGTGTTTATCGACACGCCAAATCGCTCGAATATTTGCCGTATATATTTTTGCGTGCTCTTTCTCGCCATTTTATCGTTATAAAAATAATTTTTCCCTCCACCTCTCGCGAAGTAGCCGTTTGCGCGCCCAGTCATGTCAATGGTTGCGGCAAACCGCTCGTAGCGCCAGTCGTTTATTTTCCCTTGCCATATATACATGCATACGTGCGTGGGTTTATTGCGCTCACACATCGCCCTGAGCCCACCTCTCCTCCAAATGGATTTTTGGCTGCTGGAGTGAAAAAATTCTCTTTCCCGCTCGACGTGCGAGCGACTATTTCACCCTTCATCGTGCGGACGCGCGCGATCGTCACTGCAGGCGCGCTCTTTTCATCAATTTATCGATGAGCCGTGGCCGACGAGTTATGAAAAATTTAAAACGTAAAATCTGGGTGTAAAACTTTGCGCGGAGTTAGGGCGTTGTTTTCGGATGGAAAAACGTGCTTTATGGGTGTGAAGTGGATTGTTTTATTTTACAAGTTAAATGGTTGTTGTTAGGGATAAAAAATATTTTTTTTTGTTTTAATGTTTTGGAGGTTATTAAAAAGAGTAGCAGTTGTAGTGCTTTGTCGAATTTTGTAAATTTAAATTAAAAAATTTTCATTTTCATTTTTTTTTTTTTTTTTTTTAATAAATAAGTTTGTTTGCTATAAGAAGTAGGTTCATAAGTGTGAATTACTATTCGGATAATAGAAGGCACGAATGTTTCTTATCAAGATATCAAATTAATAAGAAATATAATATTTGTAGATATTTAAAACGTCGAAATTAAAAAAAAATTATGTCTTTTTATCTTTTTGTATAATAATTTACCATAATAATCACATTATTGGTTTAAATATTTTATATTTTTTTAATGATGTTTTGATTACTTAAATATTTTTAAAAAATCATTCTTTTTATTATCTGAATAGTAATTCTACGTTTTGATCATACATTAGTTATTGTTTTTTGTACTTGTGTACCTTCTAATTCAGGGTCAAACAAAATTTTCTTATTTTAAAAAATGGAAACTTTTTCGGTCATTTTCCATTATTTGATTTTTATTACTTTCCGATGAATCCGATATTCTAATTTTATAATGGAATTAAAAATGTCAAGTGGAAATGTCTTAATTTGAAATCGCGAAATTCAATATTTGACTACAAATCAGAGATGCATATTTGCTTTTTCTGCATCCATTTCAATTTAGAATTTGAAAAAATTTGTATTATTTTTGAGGTGAGATTCATTTATTAGATGTGAATTATTAATCAGAATTTTAGTTGTTAGACACATAAAAATATGCATTTTTTGTTTTTAGACTATAGAATCTACGACCGTCTGAATTTTTTTAATTACAATATCTAAATCTAAAAGAGTGAAAAATCATATATTCTACGTGAAAAACCACTCATTCGAAGTGCGTATGTGTTCAAATAAGTTGTTGCGCACGCATTTGCACCTCGAGAAGTGGTTTTTCAATCTTTCAGTTTTATATAGTATATGTGTGATACATTTTGAATTCACATTATTTGATAATTTAATGTTCTGAGAAATCATTCTTGTTCGGTCTACTTGAACTCCATCCAATTTTTTAAAGTGAATAAACAAACGTTTTTAATATGCACAGTATTCATATAAACTTTCAAATTTACAGCACTTAAATAAAAATCATTTACTGATCAAACGGGAAGGGATATGTGATTCGAAATTTTTTCACAATCCACTATCAACTTAAAGTCGATGAAGAAATTTGGATATTTCGACGGCACACAGTTTCAAAATGTGCAAATATCCAAAATGTAAATTTTATGCAATGTAAATATTCGATGTTTAAAATTTGGATTAATAAATACTAAATCATACAAAATTTTGAATCATTTTTGTAATGAATATCCAAATATATTTTCATTAAAAGTCATTTTCATGAAAAAGGTATGGTGATATAATTTTGTTTGTATTCTATCGTTTTATGTACTTTAATATTTTAGCAAGGTGCTACCAAATAGTTTAACAAGATCATTTAAAGTACTATGCAAGAACTTAAAATTTTTGAATACTGCAGCTATTATAACATTTTTATTTTTAATTTCAATATTTGAATGTTTCGATAATCCTATATTTTTTAATTAAAATTAATTAAATTATTATAATATAAGATATAAAACTCATTAAAATTTTTGACAATAAATTATAAGACAGTATCATTTGAATAAATTGCATGCAAGTACTTTTTTTTGTTAATTTTTGTTTAACCGAGAATTAACCTTTAAGTGGTTGAAAAAGCTACTGTATAGCAGCTTGATCTTTGATCGATACTTTACACATGATCAATCCAAGATATAAGATATCTTCTTTAAGCATTTTAAGTGCCTAAATTTCCGATTCCTTATAAATAAAAAACATATTCCGAATCATTAGCTTCCGACAATCAACAAAGATACACTTTTTCTTTCTTGTAAAAGTTAATATTGTATTTTTCGCACAACTTGTTTCTTTAAAAAATTCTTGCAATCAAAATAATACTGCTCAGAATGTTTTTATATTCAAAGTGAAAAATCTTTTAAAAAATCTTTTAAAGTTTAAAATCTCGGGATTAATGAGGTCCTTTTAATCAGGGGATATACTCAGATTAAAATCTCTTCTTATTTACCGCACGACAAATATAATCTATCTGCGGTACTCCCGGAAATTACTATAGTAGCGGTATACACATTCGCACACGTGGGCCCAATCGTCATTGTTGTCTGCTCGCTCAAACGTGTCAAAACAAAGCAAACACAATTTCCGGGGCCTCCTTTCGATTTTGAGCGGGCGCGTGGCCCACCGCCAGTTAACTGGCTTAATTAATTCGAGCTCGTCGTCCGTGGCTAATCCTTTTCGCTATATAATCGGTCTGGCTGGCTGAAATCGAATTTTGTAAACTCGCGCCGCGCGCTATGTTCCCATCGCGCGAGTCCTGCACACATATATATTTCTCCCGTTTATTTTCCCAAGTCGGAGGGGGTCGAGAAATCGAGCTTGTTTACACGGTTTTTTTAAAAGCGATCCGCTCTATGGGTGCGTGATTGACGAGGTGTAAGGTTTTTATTTTGCCTTTATACAGCGAATGAGAGTGAAAATAAATTATTGGGCGGATACGTGGTTTCGTAATTTTAACACTTTGTTATCATTTACTTTATCTACTTGATCGATGCATCATGTAAGGGAAGAAACATATGTGAAAAAGTATGATCGACAATTCATTGATTTTAATAATAATTCAATTGATGTAAATTGAAAATAAAATAAATAAAAATAAAATGAATAAAATGTAGTTCATCAGTTTAATTTAAGAGATATTTAAAAAAGGCTAAGATTTTCCAACGAAGGCAATGAGTCTACAAAAGTTACCAAGAAGATAAACATGAATGTCAATCGATCTTCAGACAAAGATTATTTTCCTAAAGGTTGGAATATTTTTAAAGATATCGCTGACGACGATATGTAAACTAAGATAATTTTTTCAGAATTAAAAATTTCAAAAATTTTGCTAATGATGATCATAAGACATCAGCTCGAATACTAAAACCATTAAAAAAAAATTTTAAAAACAAAAAAAAAACGATGAAATTTATATACCATCTTTTGGTAGAATAAATACAAGTCCTGTAGGGAAAGCAATAACAAACACAAACCAAGTAAAAATTGGTACAAAATTTGCATAAAAGTGTTATCTGGAAAAAACAGATCTTTTCTATTGGTGTCATAAAAATGAACCACTCATCAAAGAATTTCTGTCACTGTTATTCAGTTATTTGTCAAAAATTTAAAAGGAATAAAAAGAATGTATCTAATCGATAAGTGATGCAAAGAAAGTACTTGTTCACTGTTAAGTATTTAATAAACGAAGCTTCACAAGTCGTAAAAGAAATCGAATGAAAAAGCTAATAAACCATTTTTTACTTTCTATCGAGATATATAGTTTCCGGCCTATAACTGATGAGTCTGTTTCAAAAATTGCCAAAAATGATTTGGCTATAAAAATTGTTGGTACCTTAAAGTTCTTTAAATACAGAATATCTACTTAGCACTACAAGCAAATTTAGTCGAAGATACGCTTACTAGGTAGGATAAAGCTTGGATAAATCAATCATAGATTTTTCTAGTATTTTTCATCCAAGTAAGATCTCTGCTGCAATAGAAACGGCTAATTTCTTATAGGAAATTGAGACAATCAGAAACTCGCCTTCAAAAATTCGGCGACAGCCCGCGATGCAGTGTGGCTGATCTTTGTAGTGGCTACACTTTGGAAAGGTGAATGTATTATGAGGAGTTATAGTGATGATTTTAGAAAAGGATGAAAGTGAATTTAATGAAACATTTACAACAGAATCATAAATTTTGTGTTAGAAAATTAAATTTTTAGTATAAAAATATCTAAGGACAATGAAGTAGTATAGGGTCAAGTAGTCTAGTCCAGGCTCGTGCCAGACAGCAATTTCTTAAATAAAGTTTAAATATTTCCATTCAATTTTGTATAAGACTATTGTGTACCGACCTATTAGCAACAATTGAAGATTCAAATTTATTTTATCTCCACTGTACAACCTAAGTAAAACTTCTAACATTTCTTTATTAACGAATTTTTCGGTACAAGTGCGCAAAATACGCAGATACACGCAGTCCCACACTACAGACATTTAGCGATAAGTCTCATTTTGTTTTCCAAATAACGAAAGGGAGAGAGCGAAAGAGACAGGGAGAGTTAAGCGTGCGGATGGAGCGCAATGCGCGAATGAACGGCTCGGATGCTGGCGCTGCGTGTTAAAACGATTACGCGATGTACGAACCATCCGTTCGCTCGCGAGCGCGCGCACAGCCCATTGGAAAAAGAGAAATTTCCCAGAGAGATCTCTCTTTCTTTCAGCCTCGAATATACATATATACGCGCACGTTGTATATAGGTCGGCAGACATATACATGCTATCGGGGGCTGAGGCTTTGCTTCGATAAATCGGCTCGCCTGGCGCGCTAAATTTTTTTCTAGCCTGTTGTTTTTTCGCAACACGCGCGAGGCGATATATCCCGAGCGAAAAGAGACATTTGTACTTGAGGATCCGATCAGCGATTCTCGCCTGCGTTCGCGAGAACTTTTCTATACTTTTTATCCGTTGTTAACGAAGCGTGAAGTACTCGCCGGGCTTAGCCGACTTGTTTCGCGATTTGGCGTAGCGAAAATTTTCTGTTTCAAGACTGCTGTACAATGCCGAAATAAAAAGATCGAACGCTCCGATTATCGATTGAAATCATTGCAGCATGCATTGCTTTACTGTAGATAGCTACGACTGACTATCGTTTTTTAAGTTAAAATTCATTTTGTTTCAATATGAAGATGGAATATGGTTGCCGTTGATTTTCATTTATACATTACTCTGTTTAATGTTTTTTTTTAATTTTTCTCAATTTATTATCAAGATTTTACTGATTTTGATGTGTAGAAGTTGTTTTATTAATACATTTCTTATATAATTAAATTAAATATTAAATAAAAATCTTCGTATTGATTATCAATTAAAATGGTACTAAATCTTGGCGTAAACAATTCATGTCAGAGTGTGTCGCGCCCCGTTAATACCTACAGTATATTTTAAAATTTTTATTCATACAGAATCCAAGTTTATATTTAGAATAATCGATGCACTAAAGAATGTACTTATTTAAAGAATGACAAAAATATAGTCGAAGTACTGTAAAAAAAGATCGCATAAAATTTACAGTTCGCGAATATTCGATAAAACGAGCGATGCGCAACCGAAGATTTACAACAGGTATGAAACGAAATTCACACTGTAATATCATTATTTCCCATCAATACCTCATATTTGCCTTTACCAGCCTAAATGTTTGAGCAAGTGTCTTCAGCTTTTTCGACGCGGTGGCGGCGGCGGCGGCGGGCCCGAATGAATTTTCGAGAAAATATCACATGTCGGCGTGACATGTTAATTACTTCGGAGCGTAGGAGTAAACAGTGGTTGAACGACAACTGCTCCCGGCCCGGTCTGCAACATCTGTTTGCAATTGTTAACCAGCGCGCGAGCGAGCGACGCGCGTGTTGCTCCTCTTTCGAAGAGCTACCCGCCGCCGCCGCGGCTCCATTTATACATTATGTTAAAACAAGTCTGATCGTAAATTAAACGGTGTATTGTGCATATTTTGGTCTCGTTAGGGCAGTAAGTGGAACGCGCTCGCTCTTTCGCTCTTCGACTTGCGGATTTTCACGTTCTCATTCTCTCTCTCTCTCTCTCTCTCTCTCTCTCTCTCTCTCTCTCTCTATGTCCCTGTTTCTTTGTAATATTTTAAAATGTGATTAATTAAATTAATATGCTTATAAAAATTAATATTAGAATGTTATAGCAAGTTAAATAGACAACAAGATATATTCGTTTCAAAACAAATAATAATTTTCAAAGAATTTTTTTTCACAGGGTTCGAATTAAAGACCATTTCTTGGCCAAGGTGCCAGAATTTTACAATAAAATAGAGTAAAACTGTTCAGTTTTTTTAAAATTCTGGCACAAATTCGTATAGTTGAAATGGTCATAGGGAACTAATAAATAGTTTACCAATTAAACTGACTATTTCTTAGTACTACATAAAACTCTTTTTTCGATTGTTTTTTAACATTCCTTGGTCTAGTTGATTTAATCTCAAAATCTTAGACAAACTTTTATTTACTTTATGCTTAATACCAAAATTTTTTTATTTTAACGGGAGATTTGTAATATTAATAAATTAAAGATTCAGATGCATTGATAGTTTCCAAAATATCTTTACTATAAATATTAGCAGAGATCTGTTTTATATATTTGAAAAATATTTTAGTAATAATAGTAACACTGGCTTGTTTTTAGTCTGCTCTCTAGCCAAGTGGCTAATTGTTAAGTATTTATTAATTCACGTTTCCATTAATCAATGGTCTTATCGCGATTTTTAATTCTTTAATTCATTGGTTAAGATAGACTAATTCAAATTTTTTATGAGACTAATACCCGATTTTATTGTAATTCAATTTTACGGAAACTTTCGTCTACAAAATTTAACTTGACTAAAATAAGACGCATTAAAGTCGTTTAAACGTCTATGTGATTTTCGCATCTAATAAAATTCTTGTTTTTGATAGCAATTGTATAACACAAATATAATATGAATTTTCAAACATTATTACTCGTTTTAAATTTTTTTCTTAAATAATTTAAGTTGCGTACTATAGTTAAAATAAATGAAGAAATAAAAGAAAAGGGAATTCCACTTATTTTTGCAGGCTTATGTTACATGATGGAGATATAGCTTTTAGCAATAACTAAAAAAAAATACATCGAAAAAGTAGCAAGTTTTGAATCGTGTCTGAATATCAAAAAAGAGTAATCATTATGAGTATTGTTTTAAAATTTTATATAATTTTTCTGATTCTTGGAATCTGAAAATGGAGTAAACTAAATATTATTAGATATTTTCAAGAATAATAGTTTGTATCTATTCTAACATAATAGGTAATATTAAATTTATAGTTCTGTGCTAATTTTTGATAATAATGGTAACTTTATTCTGAATTTTCAGAAATGTTAGAAAGTAAAATATTTCATCGAAGCACATAAGATAAGTCAATTTACTTAAACATTAAACACATTTCTAGCCATTTCAACATAATCTAATTGTCATTGTTAAAAAATCAAGACAAACGAATGAAAAAAATAGTTTGGACAAAAAAAAAATCAACACAATTTTTCGTACATCAAATAGATTGTCAAAAACTACTTAAACAATTGATGTTGCCGTAATTGTATAATTTACTATATTTATCGCTTACTTTTATCCAGCTCTAAACGAATTTCCAACTTAACATCCGTAATCATCCACGCACATCCTTAATCATCTCCAAATTTTAAATTAACAAAAGTAAGTTTCCATGCCCAAAAGATTACCTCGCAAATCAATTACCCACCTCGAAACGCGCGTAGTAATTCCAAAATTTTTCCTCCCTCCACGCATTAGGCCGAGCACAGGAGCACTTTCGGATTTGCGCGCACGCAAAATGCTCTACACCTACCCCTACATTACGCATACACATGTGCACACATGAATGACGCATCGAAATGACATGGATGCATTAGTCGATTCCGCGCGCGCGCGCGCGCGCTGGGAATGGCAGGCAGGGCTCTCTTTTCGAAAAGCCCTCCCAATATATATCCCCTCGCGCGCGGCAGCTGCGCGAAAATTCGTTAATACTTATATATAAAACGGAATTAACGAACGAACGAATTACAGCGCGCGAGGGCGCGTATATGGCCTTTAAATGTAGATCCGATCGACATCATTGAATTATCGCTATTTATGTTCCTGCAGCCGTGAGTGCGCCGCCGTTGTTTTTCGGGATGAGGCTTAAGCCTCCTTTCCCTGTTTCTGTTTTTTTATCCTGTCGGAAATTAATCAAAATTAAACAATTGTGGAGGGCTCGTTTGAGAGTAGTAATAAAATTATGCGACTAGTGTGAAAATTTATATTATTATATTATAAGAATAAGTCTTATTTTTAGCGACTATTGATGCAAGCACGAAAGTAATTATGTACGAGTTCTTGCTATTCGTAACAATCTAAAAAAAGGCGACGTTTTGGATTGAAAATGTCGATATAGTCATGATTAATTAAAGACGTAACTGGAAAAATGTCAATACATGTAACTATTTCTATTCAGCTAGAGATTCACCGCTGTACTAAAAAACCTGGAAATCCCAAAAATAACTATGTCACTTGACAAACTAAGAACGAGGCAAAGTAAATAACATATTCATAAAACATCGAAACAAAGGCTCAAAGCGAAACCAGCCGTTTCTTAGCCACACAGTTTAATACGATTTTTCCCAACCGAAAATCGACAAATGAAAAAAAGAGCGCTAGCGCGCGCTGAGCGAAAGGAAAAAGAATCGCCGAAGAATGATTGCGCATACAATCGTTCGAACAGCGCCGAGTTGTAAAATCCGCGGACGTAGCAAGCGCGTTTTCACGCTCGCATGCGGCGGGCATTTTCGCGCGCGCGGCCAATATTTGCGCGACTATAACCCCCCCAACGTGCGCGCTACGTTTTTTTTTTTGTCGCGCATACGCCGGCTGTTTCCAGTCGACGCTGAAGCACAAACGACTCCCGCGCGCGCGCGCGCCTCTTTTCATACCGAGCTTTTTTCCCTTCGTATTTTTTTTTCGCGCGCGCGCGCAAATGCGAAAGAAAGATCCGGATGGGATCGACGAAAAATGCGCTCGTGCGCAGGGACATGGATTTGTTTTGTATTCCCGTTTTGACGATTAGCGGATGGGTAGAGTTACTGTTGGATTAGTTTGTTGTTGAGTCTGGTTGATGTTGTTGACGGCGTTGTTAATTGTAATACTGTTTGGTTTTTAACGGGTTTTTGTTAAATACCACAAAGTTTAATTAAAGACATGTTATTTTGTAAAGGTTAGAATAAAGCTGTTGCTAATCAAGGCTACTTATTACAATGTTGACTGAATACTTTCAGAAACATTTCTCAATGCCATATTTTCGTTTGCTTTTAGTCACTTTTTGTTTGATGAAGACAATGGCACCGAAGCTCGAGGAAAGAGGATAGGGAACATACGCGAAGAAAAACAGAAGAAAACTAATATAACGCTAAGAGAAAAAGAAAGGTAGGAAGGAACAAGGGTAGGTCGTAGGGTGTCGAAGTAACCGAATTATCCTCGTGTCCGCTCGACTTATCCTGACGAATTGGGTTAGTCGAAGACAGGCCTTGGAAAGTGAATAAAGGAAAGGTGTTGCAATAGACTGTGAAAAAAAAGGAAAAGGAAAAGAAAATGTGTTAGTGAGAAAAAAATTAGCGAAGCTTTTTTTTGTACCATTTTTATAAAGTTCACGCTGTTGACTTATTTAAGCGAGAGAAATATGTCGAAATTAGCATTAGCAACTCTGGAAGAAAATTGACTATATTCTGCGCAGAATTTCTGGTCAACAAACACTAAAGTGACACTTATCTAGAAATTGTTCGAGGCATTTTCAGAATTTTTAAATAAGTGTCATTTTAACATTTGCTGGCCAGAAATTCTGCCCAGAATATGGCCAATTTTTTAGCAGGGAAGCGTATGATATATTCATTTAAAATATA
>UELX01006588.1:0-10535 GCA_900480035.1 Eupelmus urozonus | reverse complement strand
AACTAGGCTAGCGAATGTCTAATTCTTCACAGTTAGCTATCCGTTGGCTAAAAAATCGGTAACGTTTCTACCAGGGTTTGTTAAAAAAAAATTATAGACAGAAAAATATAAGAATCAAAATTCGAGTTTATCGATATGATCGATATTATAGAATGAATAATTTTTTTAACAGCGTTAATGAAAATTTTCTAAAATTCGGGTCCCCTTAGCTTCTAGTTTAGTCTATAATCTTTACAAAAAAAATTTTTCAACTACTTTAATGAATATTTAGAACATAATTTTTGGGTTTTCGTAAAATATTCTGTGTAGATTTCCACCTCACCTATTTCACTTAGCCTTATAAAATATTTAAGATAATGATCATTGGAGGTTTGTTTATTTTTAATGCGTTGCAAATTTCGTAATCAATGCACGCATCAATTATATATACTCAATTCCATTTTGAGTAAAATGAAAGAAGTCTGGCGTTTTTCGATTGATTTTTATTATTGAATTTGAAAATAAAAATTATATAGGTTTGAAAAAAAATTAAGTTTTGTTGAAACTTTTAGTTTTCAACTTATGGCGCACACGTACAGTTCAATATATTTTTTTAAACTAAACCTGTTCACTAGATTAACGCAAAATGAATTGTAGCAGACTTTTGCAATTTAGTATATTTGTTAATCCTAGAGGCTGGCGTTAGATTTTAAGAATTTATCAAAACGAGTGCATTTATGGGATATAGTTGGGCAACTTTAATGAAAGTGGAATAGACTCATTCTTGAATTACTAAAACCAGTGATAGTTGACAGAAAACGCGCGTTACCCTTATTTCAATTCTAGAGTAGCCGAGAATGCAAAGTGATGCATTTACGAGAACGTGCTTTGAATACGAATTAAAACTTGTCAAGATACCAAGTTTCAAATAACAAAAAGATGTAAAAATTTATGCTATTTTTATCTGAGATAATTAAATGGAAAGCGACATGATGCAAAAGTGGTTTACTTTCAAGATAAAACGTAAAGAATTACAAATTGAACTTGATGCAGTTGTTTAGAATGACATTTTTAGATTCTTTTACTTACGCTGTAGTGAGTAAAAGGTCAAAAGAATTTAAGATATGCTTATTAAATCGAAAATTTTTTGTCTTCAAAGGTCAAACTGACCTTTAATTTAAATTCAGCGAAATTTGCTGATACATTGTGAATATTCTGAACTAATCATCATAGTTGCTTTATCTTAGCAGTAAAACAGTGGATTTTCACTGATTTAAATTTAGATAGTAGATACATAAATTAATGAGTAGTGAAAAAAAAAAAAAAATAAATAAATAAATAAATAAAAAAAAAAAATTAATACACAGGCCTACACGGTACACTAGTGCTTTTTTAAAATTAATAATGATGAGTCTGAGCATAATTTCCGAAGTAGTGGGGTAAATTATGAGCTACTACGTGTTTCCCAGTAATCAAGCAACATCGTGCCAGGCCTAGACATTCGATTAAGCACCTGTTTTCGATGTGCAGAAGCGTATGTTTAGAGAAAATTATCTACAGCTTCTTGCAACCATCAAGTACACAGCACATAGATAGGCGACCGATTCTTTTCAAGCTTTGCAAAAAAATCAATTTCCAGTTCTCATATCCACTTACATATTAGGTAACTCAAACGCTCAGCTCTATATGAAGAATGGAGGAAAAAGCAAGGATGAAAAAGTAAAGGGCGATCGGTATTGAAGCAGTTAAGGTTCAATATGGTCGATCCCAATAAATTGAAGCGCTGATGAAAATCTCGGAACTCATGAATCAGCTCGAGCTGCGTGTAAACAACTATCGTATTTTGAGATCAAAAGATTATCGTTGCAACAATATTTTCCTTGCAGCCATCGTGCAATGAACCACGCTGACGATGATTTTACACAAAGCTCGTGTACCTATACACGAGTATGGGGGGCGCTAAAATTATCGAATGCGACCCTGACCGCTTGGAGCGTCCATGACTCGAGGGAGCTGAGCCGGGGTCAGAGCAACGATCGCTCGTGCTCTCCCCTTTGATGGAATATTTGCGTTCTAAGTATGCGGCAATCTTAACTTGTACGTACTGCTTTTAAATTAGATGCACTTATATCTTGACTGCACAGGTAAATCGCCAATTATATAGCATAACTGTCCAGTTGGTGTATTGAAAAATTTGGATAATCGTTGATATGAAAGTCAATTTCGAATTAATTTTAATTCCGTAAGTGTTTGCCTTTTTCAATCACAGAATTTACTCTACTTTCCGTAATAAAAGTACAGTTCTTTGAAATGAAAAATAAAAATTTTAATTTATAATGAAGAAAATAAGTACAAGTTTTCAACTCGAATCAATATTTTAGCAATACTGCATAAACGCATATGAATTCATGGACTTGAGAAGATCTGCGACTTACAGTCATACATAGATTGTATCAGAGTTTAGGCGAGAATTTGAGTTGTATGCAATCAGTACAACTTGTCAAATATAAATAGTTAATATTTCATCTGAATGTTATGCATGTACTTGTTAAATTGACGTTTTATTAAATAAAATTAACATTTAATATTAAATTCGTGTTGTCATTTTTGTGTAATGATAAAGTGTGCAAGCCTTTTTGAATCGGACATTTCTTTATGTCACAATTACAGCATGGAAGATCGTTTGGAAAAAAAGATGCGATAAAGACAACTGGAAGTGAATTCCGAAAACATAAATTTGCATCTGAAATGTGATGTAACGGTGCAAGGTGCACTTTCGGCATTCAAAGTCGAAAGTGTACAGAGATATATGCTGCGGTTAACCCATTTATGCGTATGTATTATGCAAATTCAAATCATAATTATATGTGTATGTTTAATTGTTTATAATTTACCAGCGTTAAACTCGCATTAATCACAAGAGTTTAAGAAATATTTTATTATAAATATTTGATTTCATACATAGGTATATTTTTTTAGAGTAATTATTTGTACTTTAAATTGTACGTTGTTACAAGGTATTTCGGCATGTGCATTTGCATAAAGTCTCTGGCTTCAGTATTTTTCAGTAGGTAAAGACTAATTTCCAAAAATTAAGTCCCAAGTTAAGGTGAAAGTACGGAGACCTGGAAAAGGGCACGCTCAGCAGCCGAGCCATTAAAAGCGCCGTTTCGTCACGTGTGCATGCGTGCATGTGTGTTTCGTTTCGCGTCGCGAGACGTTTATAGCCGCGCGCGTGCATGACTTTGCAATTTTCATTCAAATGAAGAAGCAAGAGCTGCTGCACTATTGCGGCGAGCTCTCCGTGTAAGCTCGCCACGTAAGCTGCTTTCGGTGGAAATTGAAAATTTTGAGGTTGCCGTAATTTTATGATGTCTTGACAAGTTTTTGTCTAGCCGCTGATGCTGCAAGCTAATTTTTCACTTAACATTTAATTTTTATGATTACACATAATGCAATAGTTATTTGAAGATTCGCCAAATAAGTAATATTTCTTTAAGATTTTATTAAAAGTTAGCACTGATGGAGTTGTATTTCTGCTGTCGACTAGTTGATGGGCTTGCACTGTTTTAGCCTTCAGCTATTACTTTTAAGATTATATCTTTCTAATTCCTCTAGGAATAATAAATTTACGCTGCTAGACTTTATAGTGATTATTTGTCAGTAGTATATTAGTATTTATTTATTTTATGAAAGCTTAAAATTCTTCAAGAACAAGTTTTTTTTTCAGAATTAAGATTAATAAAATCTTAGATTCTTAAAATTTAGTAGTATACTTATATGTTGGAAGAAATTATATATATATATATATATAACAAGTTTATATATGAGCAAAAGAATAAGGGAAAAGCAGAAAGATGTTTAAGCGGTATAATATAGTGAAAAATGGTATATCTCAGTTGAAAAGTGCAAATTGCCAATGTGTCGCTCGGTCCTTATCGCTGCCGAATTACGTGACCATGAGCTCGGAAGCGCACGCGGAATGTATTGGTAATGAAGGTGGCAGCAGCGCGTAGAGAGCTTTGCGGGTAATTCTGAAATATGCGTCTGGTAGAGCGCATCGCGTGCTTGCCGAAGAACTCGGCACAGAGACTGCATCGCACGCGGGCCACAATCGAGAAAGAAGACGAGTAGACGGCTGCTTTGAGAGCCGCAGAGAGCATAATAAGAATACAGATCGAGAAGAGGGAGTCGAGTTTACGCTTTAATTCGCGCTGCTTTCGAGCCAGGAGCCTTTAGCGACACTCGTTAATTGCCTCGTAAACAAGTTGCCGTGCACCTCGCGCCTGCAACTGCAGCAACGTGCAGGGCCCGCCTTGCGTCTCCACGACTAACTCTATACACTATATTGCTTTCAGATATATTACGGGATTTCTCTAATTACCCATATGTCTCCTCATATTCAATATATATATATATATATATAAGTGAAGTAGCACAAGTACTTTGAAATAAATTAAGATATTTTTAACGTTTAAGATGGTTGAAGTAATCGTAATATGTATTAGAGCTGACTGGAAGTGGCAAGTGAGATCAGCGCCATCCTAGCAAGAATTCTCAGGTGTATTTGGGAGTGTTGATTTGCAGGCTGCAGCGGCGCGCCGCAAAGAAAGATCGATCCTCGCGATTCTTGGACGGGGATTGCGAGCCGTAGCGTGCGGGCCGAAGGACGAGATGAGTATCGCTGGAATATTGCAGATGGGATGAGAAGGGAGGTGAAATAATCGGAACTTGTTCTTATCCTTATCTCCCGGGCCCAGCGCGCTCTAATGAAAAACTGATTAAAAACGTGTTTTAAGCGCGCGCCCTTTTATTTCTGCCGTGCTGCGGGCTCCTCGATACTTATAAATATATATATACCTATATATAAACTTATCTGAAAAAGTTAGGGACGAGCTTTGTACCTGCCAGAGGTAGGTAATGGGTTTTGGCATTGTTGCTCTTGCTTCTACGAGATCGCACGATGAATTTGTATTTATAAAAGCTTATGTTAATGCGCATTGCAATGTGCTCGCGCGTTGAAAAGTCTTTCATTGTTGCGACTCTGCGAGGCTATGCAAGAGTTGGCTTTGATCTGATACAACTTTATCGGAGCCTTCGTAAGCCTTCGGCCAAAGATCACTGCAGGCTCTTAGCTCTTATACCGATAAATTCACAATTATTCTACTTTGAATTGTTAAAACTTATTGATATAGCAATGGAAAAGTAATGTTACATTTACCTCAAATGCTTATGCACTTTCTTACTTTCGTTTTTTTCATTTATTTACCTTCCATATATAACAACGAGCTAATTTAACCAACTTGAATAATTCTAGTTTTATTCAGATGTTTGCTCCGTCAGGAATTTATCGATTGAAATCCGCAGTCACGTTTATCTTGATCACTTTAATAGCTTCAATAAATCTAGCTGAATATTATGCTAATCAGGGCTAATAAAATCAGTGAGTGTCAAAAGAAAATGTAAATTGAAAGCAATCCTTTAGCAAGCTTGTTAATAACGCTTTAAATTCACAATCTGATATCCAGAACTATTTACTTTGTCTCGCAAATTCATCTAAGAGTCGCAAGTACTCGTTGCGCTAAAGATCTAAATACAGAGATTATCTTCCTATACATATATATATATATATATATATATATATCCAATGCCAAGATGACTTTACATAATTTTAACTTGAGGCAGTTTAAATTTTAAAATTATATCTTATGTAGCTAATAGATAAATTTAAGTATATGAATGAATAGAACCTTATTCTGGAGAATTTATGAACCTAATGTATATCGAGATGTATATAGGCAAATTTTTTTTTAAACTTTAATATATATAATATATAGCTTATTTTAATAAATTTCTAGGCAGATCTTATCCTCCTTTCTTAAAAAAGAGATACACGAAAAATGAAGCCGTTTAAAACGAGATTTGATTGGTTGCTTTTGAATAGGCGGTAAAATTCAAATTGTCAAAAGTATTTAAATATTAAAATAGATTTTATATCCTTACAAAGTTATTTGTGAAGGTCATTTATAATACAAAGAAAGTTATAAATAAATAATAAAACAATGAATATATTAATTAATATATTTTGATTTCATGATAATTTAAACATTAAGGATTTTTAACCTTAAAACTTAAAAGAAATGCCCAAAAGTCTGGATAAAGAAAAAACGATGCAGGTCGCGCGAAGCGCGCAAAAGGTCACTTGTATATTTATAAATAATAGATAGATTTTGAATAGCGCTTTAAATATTGAATTTTTATATTGTCCATTTGTGCGAATATATTTAAGTATTTTGATTTTATATTAGAATAATCATTCATCATAAGAAGAATAATCTTTCATATAGAATAATCTGATGGTTGATGTGTGTTGGAATAAGTTGAGAGTGCACTTGCAGCGTAGGTTAAACAATGGGTAAGCTTGGAAAATACTTGATAAATTTCCGCGTCCATGTATAGTTGGAGAAGATTTTCGAGGGTAAGCGACTGATTGCGGAGAAAAGAGAGTGAAAAAGGAGAGCGAGCATGTACCCATTCAGCTTGCATATCAGCACTTGGCTCTTCTCGTGGTGCAGTGCGGCGAAAGAAAAGGGGGTTGTACATCCTCTCCCTCGACTCGGCTCGCTTCTTCCTCTTCTCGTATATATATACGTATATACACGGCGGGAAGCTCTCTCTCTCTCTCTCTCTCTCTCTCTCTTTCTCTCTCTCTCGCTCTCTTCTCGCGCGTCGCTAAATATAAAGCCAAAGAAGCAGGCGTTGCGGTATGCCGGCTACCGTGTGCTGCCGCCGTCGGCGTCGCCGAACTCTCTCTCTCTCTCTCTCTCTCTCTCTCTCTCTCTCTCTCTCTCTTGCGCTCCCTTTCTCGAATCTGTGTATATAGCCGGCGCGACGTCGCCGCAGACGCGTATTTCATGCGAGCAGCGGAAGAATTCATCGGCCACCAAAGCGATTTCCCCTAATTTTATAAGTGAGAAAGGACCACCCAATGCCGCGCGCGGAGCAGTCTTTTTTATTCGGAAATTGGCCGCGCGGTAATTGTCTGCAGATAAGAGCCGTTCAGCCAACAAAAATTCCTTTCCCAGCTTTTCCACATTTTTTCCTACTTTCCATGGATCCGCCGCTTCTCCAAGCTAACGCTTGCGCGCACTCGCTTCCTTTTCCATTACTTTAACCCCTTGCGCATCTTTTCATCATATTAATTATCCATTCCGCATTCTTTACAACTTTTTTATCCTCAAAATAACCGACAACACAACTTTCTTCCTTCTTTTTCAACAATCATTTAATTATTCTTTCTTTCATTCATATCATTAATATCATTACTTTCTACAAATTTTCACAACTTTGTAGATTAGTCGTGCAATTTACTAATTCTTAAACTACATCCGTTCTTCAACATGATAAATATTACTTTATATTATATTGTTATTAAAACCAAATATGGCAGGAGAATATTTGCATCAATTATATAAATATATCTATCACTATACATATAAAAGTAATATATCAATTTGAATTTTTCTTCACTTTATCAAATAAAAATTCTATAAAAATATAAAAATAATTTTAAAGAATTTTCATCATTCTAAAAAAATAATAAATTTTTTAATGTCATCAGAATAAAATTAATATTTAAATATGAAATATTACAAATCTTTATAAAAAACAAACATGACTTTAGGTAATATATAAAAATTGCATAATTATTTTGAAAACACAATGTAACACACGTGTTGTCTTACGTTAGTATAATCAACTCTGTATTAAATATGCAATTCATCTACATTTTACACTAGAAGGTATTATAAATTATGCTATCCTTTTTTAAAGTAAGTTTAAACTAGTACAATATCCATTTGGGATTATCTTTAAAATGAGTAAAAAGGATAATTTTAGTAGTTTTAAGTAAATTAACTCCAGTTAAATTATTTAATAATTTTTTTTCTCATTCCCCTTTAAGATCAATGAATTCTTAATTATATTTATAAAAAATAGCTATTTTTCAAAAAATTGACAAACTCAATGAAGTCGAGAGTCGTTGAAGAGCTCATTACCAAGTCAAATCTATGTAGGAAATGTTGTGCCCTGAAAAACTCGTAAATTTCGTGATCGCGAAATGCGTCAAAGTCGCTTGCGTACCCCAGCCTCTATAAATAATCGGCATATAATAAATCGGCAGCGGTAACAATATTGCCCCGTTGATCTGAAAGTTCAAGTGTTGGAGCTTTTGAACTCGTCGCTTGACTGTAAAAGGAAGGCCTACCTTGTTTGAGCTGGTGTTTGTTGGGGCCACGTGCCGCTGCGGCGGCAAGCCTGCAGGTCAGCAGCAGTAGCAGCAGCAGCAGCAGCAGCAGCGGCAATAGCAGCATCGCCGGTGCACGAGCCATGGCGAGTGGTCATTCATCCAGCAAGAGCTGCAGCATCGATCAGCAGACACTGCGCACTAACGCACTTTATTAACTTCTCTTTGGTACACTTTTCGTACTTTTGTTGTACTTTTGTCGGGCAAGTGATTGGTTCTCGGGTCTCCTTAGTTGTAGACGGTGGCATGCATAATTTGGCATCAAATCAGAGGATCTCTGCCGATCGGTGCACGCGGCGACCAAAATCTCGCCGGCTCCAGCGACATCCTTGAATCGAGTTGAACTTGCCTTTGCGCGCCTTGGGCCTGCACCCCTTCCGCTAAATTAAAAGAAAGAAGAGGATTCGCAGAGGGCAAGCATAAAAAAATTAAACTCGTCCGGTGTTCTGTGCTTCGTTCGTTCGACGATATCGTCGCTCATCAAAGTATGCGTATATTCGCGTCGACAGGTTTCCTTTTCTCGATCGCTCAAGCCTCTTATTATACGCGCGCTCTCCTTCTTATTCTCCATGAAAATCGTCTCCTTGATAATGATACATCTTCTGTGAGACGAAAGTTATATAATTGATAATTTAACCGATTGATAACCACCGCTATTTTTATTCACTAAATCATTAAATTTGCACGAGAAAAATAATGGACAATCAAGGCGAAAAAACACTAGACAAACAAATGAAAATTAAAAACAACTAAACAATTATTAATAAAAGCGGCACTCGCGCGCGAAACGTGATGCGGAAAGCACGTTTGTTTGTAAGGTGAAATGAGCCAGGGCGGGGGCGAGATGGAGCTAGAGTCCGTCCGAGAGCGCACGGAGCAAGCGTTGCGAGCAAACTGAAAGGTTGGCCGGAGCCTGCTTGGCTTGTGCCGTTGCTGGCTCTCTCTCTCTCTCTCTCTCTCTCTCTCTCTCACATACACATACACACACAGTCTGCGTGCGCGCGCCCCGCGAAACTCCGAATCTCGGTGTGAAACCGGCACGCGGCGACGGCGCCGAGATGGTGCACATTTGCCGCACGGTGGACCGGCTTGTGAAGACTGGCGCGCGCTCGTTCAAATGCCTAAGTGCATATAACGTGAGGGATGGAATCTCTCCTTTCTAGTCAATGAACGGCCAGCCTGAGAAACTGAGTGAGTAAGTAAGTGAGTGACTGAGTGACTGAATGAAAAAGAGAGAGAGAGAGAGAGAGCGAGAGAGAGAGAGAGAGGCAGAGAGAGCGAGAGAGAGAGAGAGGATGTGAGAGAGAGAGAGACAGAGAGAGAGAGAGAGAGAGAGGGAGAGAGAGAGAGTGAGAGAGGGGGAGTGAGAGAGAGAGAGAGAGAGGGGGGTGAGAGAGAGAGAGAGAGAGAGAGAGAGAGAGAATGCAACTCTCTGGAACCGTGAGATTGCTGACTCTAAGAGGATACACTGTATTTTAGATGCTGATTTGATGGAAGTTTTCAATGAGAAAGAGTTGAGGTGATAGCAGGGAAGTGGATAAAGTCTAACCATAAAGTATTGAGCCATACTGACAAAGTTTGTTGGCGATAATATCGGTATTATACTGATTTTTTTTTTTGTGATTATATATATGCGGCTTTTTGATAACTTGGAAGAACCTTTATATATTCATGTTAATGAAGCATATAAATGTCACTGAAGCAATAATAAATAATGCATTGATTACATTGTCAAATCCCTGAAATAGCATAGTATTATTCAAATGTCCGTGAGGAAAAGGTATGCGATGATTTATAAGAGCATATATAACATAGACGAAGATGAAATTAATTTTTAAAATTATAATGTTAAAAAAATATTTTATGAGTAGAAAATTTATCAAAAATTATAAAATACGTCTAAGAATTTCAGGTGAACATAAATACATCATCCCCTGACAAAAACTTACAAGACAGGCGTAATAAAAGGCTGATTAAAAGTGATAATTGCTAATATTATGTAAATTTGGAAAGGGCATTATTGAATAAAATAAAAAATAAAACACGTTCAATAACTGAGCATTGTCACAATTAGCCACATGTCCAATTTCATTTAATTTACCGATGCAAGCGAAAGCACTATATGAGAAGACTTTGTTAAAAGTGCCAAGAGTCTTGTGCGCGCATTGTCGAGAGAGGCAGAGAGAGAGAGAGAGAGAGAGAGAGAGAGAGAGAGAGAGAGAGAGAGAGAGAGAGAGAGAGAGAGAGAGAG
>UELX01006587.1:0-10537 GCA_900480035.1 Eupelmus urozonus | reverse complement strand
TTATTGAGAATATTCGTAGACTGAATTATTCGCATTTCAAGTAGAAGCTCTTTTTTCATATTTTTCTTAAAATAAAATTAGAAACATTGATAACATGAGTTTTCTGAAGCGTTGGACCGTGTGGCTTTGGCTTTTCTCATTTTTTGGTACACAAAAACATATCCCAAAGTTTCAACAAGATCTGTGACCCGGAGATGTGACACTCTCCTGGTCAGTCCATTTTTCCGGATTATGTGAAACGAAATTTATAGCTTATAAAAAATATAAAAAAAATTATATTCGTATTTTTGACAATGGATTTATTAAAGCATGAATAAATACAATAATCCATATGTATTTTAGAAATAGTTGAATAATATAAGCAAAGAAAAGATTCACTTTATTACATGGGCGACGTGGTAAGCCGGACTATGATAATCAATATTTATTTTTTTAGGCGATGTTATTAGTCCTAGCATCGCTCACATTATGAAACTTAAATACTAGTAAAAATAAAGTATCAGAATATTTTTTTGAATTATTGCTGCAGCATATATCATAAAAGTAGCTTATGTCTGTCTTTTCCGGTAGGTCTATCTGGATCGGGTCTCCCCTAAGTATATTCTATGAAAAATTTGAAAAATTTTCAGTAGCTTTAAAAAAATTTTGATTTTCTATGAGCATCTTGGAATGAAACAGTGCATTACGCAACTTGTGCGCATATGAGGTGTTTTAGGTGTGTCTGATAAGCTTACTCAATGTAACTTAAGTATATTATTTTTCAAAGTTGTGATTTTAAAAACTAGTTTTTAGCGATAGCTTAAAGCATGCTAAGCTTGCAATTTACGCAAAAATACTAAACAATGCTTTAAGAACTTTATATAGTACATTGTTTCTAATGATTGTTTTAAATCATTATACGTTTAACCTAAAAGTTGAATTTTGCGCCCTAAGTTTTAAATCTTTTTTTATTTAGAACATAATGTCAATTATTATTCTTTTAGATCAATGGAATGAGAATATGGTGCGGTAAAGACTTGGATATATGTTGTGAAAACCTGGTAGCGTCGCTTTTTGCAGCTATAGCCTTTTTAAAAATTGTATTTACAATTATATATAAATCTAAGGTATTTTGTACTCTATTAAACAATTTTTATTAAAGCAATTGGTCGCATAGCTGTGAGTTTAAATTTATACATTTATTTATTTTTGTTATTTCAATACTGCATTCGTTAAATAGTATAAAATATCTATAATTATTTTAAAAATAATAAAATATTTTTAATTTTATAGTTGATAATACTTTACAAAAAAATAGCAATACATTGGTTAAATACTACAGATCTTGAAGAAAAAGCAATTATGATTCAATACGCTAAATTAGGAAGAATAAAAATCATAGTGTATATTGGTATAAATATTGTTCTATATTTGTCAGGGAAGTGTTTTCAATGTTCAAAAATATATAATTGAATATTTTATAAATTGAATAATTATTATTCTAAAAAATATATATTAAATATAAAATAAAATATAATTTTTTCAACTGAAATGTAGAATAGATTCTTTGAATAATTGGAAATTTCATTAAATGTCTTAAATGTCTATTGAATTAACCTATTTGATATTAGAAAACATTTCGTAAATCCAAAAACTTGGCAAGTTATTGATGAAGGAGAAATATAATTTGAGCAATGATTATATTTTGTATTAATTAATTTCATTTGCCAACTTTCAAAAAAATAGTTGACAATTGACAAAAAATATTCGTATCAAGTCTTCATAAAAGATATCTTGCAATTATTTGCCAAGCTTCGATTTATTTGTATAATTATTAAAATTGTTGCATAAACTTAGGATTGGAGTTACTTCTATCATTTGCATTTTCTACTCTACCTATGGTACCTGTTATTTTGGATCTAATATTTCCCTTAAATCAATCTCGTGATAAAATATTAATTTTAAAAGCTGAGCATGGAATAGATCCATTTGAGCATTACTACATCATTTATCTATATTACACAATAATTGGAATTACCATTATACCTGCACTTACTGCTATTGATGCATCTTACACCTTAATAACTCATCAAAATTTTGGATTTATTTCTGTTATTAAGTATGTTTTTCAATTAAAATTTTCATTGACAATGACCTAATCTTTCCACTAATAATACATTTTTACTTTATTAAATTAAAGTATTACATATTTTCAGACATAGAATAATGAAAGCATCTTTATTTTATGACTCGTTAACTAAATTAGATTATATTACAATCATTCAAGCTGTGAAATTACATCAAAACGTTCATCAGTTGAGTAGATATTTAATAATTAAAATTAATATCAAAACGATTTTTTTCTTAATTAGTTACTTGTATAGCTATAAAAATATGAAAAGTTTACTTATATTCTACACTAGAATAAACTCTATACAATAAAAGTATAAACAGATTTCAATAGAATAAAAATAATAAAATATAGTACCTTATACATCAAGGGAATAAAGTTGCAGATTATTCCTAGTCAGGGCAGTAATCACTCGAGGATATCATTGACTTTACTCCAAAGATGCATTTAGTGTTTTATTTTAGACTCAACTGTAAAGCAGCTAATAAAAATCACATTAACCTTATGTTTTATTCAGTTTTTTATAGTTTAACATTAAAATTAAAATTTTGCAGGAATAAAATAAGTTTGCAAGGAAAAATGATTATAGGGAATCAAATGCTATTTTTCTCTAGCATTTTAACTGAATAAAGTAGCCTTTATAAGTGAATTGGGAATAAACTTAAACCTTGGTGCGATTATTGCTCTCGCTTCGCTTCGATATCAATAATTTTACTCCCGTGGTACACAATACACTGTTTTTCAACGCGATGAGCGGAATTCGATCTTTGGAGCTTGTTTTGCGAAAGTAAAAGAAAATATTTTCTCATTAATCAGCAAAGTGCTTCATTCCTTCGCTTACTACTGAAGAATTGTGATATTTTGTTAACGGAAAATAGCCTCCAACTATTAAGTTTCTCTCACCTTATCAGGAAAAATAGTATATGCCTCTCATGAGCGTAGGTATACTATTGTCCTGATAAGGTGAGAAAAAAATCACGTGCTGAAAAACAACTTCTATATGAGGATCTATCTGAATATTTGAAAAAAGTAAGGAACCAAGTATAGTTATTTTTAATACTTGATTTTTTTGAATATTCGAAGTTTTCTCATAATATTCCAGTTGAATAAGCTACATAGAATAGTATATTGTGTATCAAGGGCGATAAGTGGACCTTTACTGCCCAAGTCTGGAGTTTACAGTACGAGTTGTAGGCGAGCTAGTACGAGTACTGCGAACCGAAGCGAAGTACTACAACTACAGAAGGGCATGAGGGTTCACTTGTTCGTGGTACATAAAGAGTGAACTTTATTGCCCGCCGGTCTGACTCCTTAGTCCAGTGACCATTCACTTAACGCCCGTTGATTGGTTCAATAAAACGAAAATCGTGCCTATGTTACTCTCTAAAAGAAAAAGTGTGAATCGAGCTCCAAATTCACACTTCACATCTTATGAGGTGTAAACTTAAAAATTCACACCTTGCGAGGTGTGAAGTGTGAATTTGGAGCTCGATTCACACTTTTTCTTTTAGAGAGTAGAAAATAAGTTAATAATAATAAAAATTTGAAGTTAATTTTATCGTTTATGATATTTTAAACTCAATCACATATTTTTGTGTAATAATTGTACTATTTAATATTTTACACATTATGAGCGTAATTTAAGAATTACGTAAGATCAAGATTTTACTACACAAAATACAAAATTTTTAATTGTGTATAATCGCCTTTCAGTTTCAGACCAATTGTTAATATTTATACAAGATAAGGTCTTAAGTAATACTTTGCAATGCTTCTGTCAATTTAAAATTATTATACAATCAAAATCCTGATGGATTACTTAAGTCGATTTTAAGGCATGATTTAAAAATAATCAAGATTCAAAAGTTGCTTTCTTAAAATTCCTTTTTGAAAAAATTTTATTTTAATCAATAAAAATATAACAAATATTGTTCATACTTATATAAAAAATCATTAATAGGTTTACGGAACTTGTGGAGTCATCATTTTCTTTCTTGTTTCTGATAGTAATTATTTTTACAATCCTCATAAGCAGTGTAGGTGCTGTTGTAGTAAGTACGAAATGCAATATTTAAAGAGCTAAAATGGAGAATAGATCATTGGCCAAGAAAAAGAAAAGTAATACTTTTTTGAGGAGGAAAATTAGTATATGTAATAACAGTAGTAATACTTTTCTAAAATTTCTCAAATTCAAATATTTTTTTATTAAAAAATCCAAGTATTAATTTTAAAGAGATGCTCAAAAAGCATTAATATTTTTCCGAAAAATGAAAGTGTTATTTTTCTTCTTAGTGGATGATATAAAATATTGAACGTTTTTGTATTTACTTAATGTTTATATAATCCTTCTGCAGGGAATAAGTAGTTTTTATAATGAATCATACACGAATTTAATAAGAGTAATTAACAACACTTTTGGCGTCATGTTGCATTTGCTATATCTTAGTTGGCCTGGTCAAATGCTTTTAGATCATAGTGATGACTTATTCATATCCATGTAAGTATTTACAGTATAACTGTAACATATGGTTACATACGATCTTTTATAATTAGCCTAATAGGCCTTATTTTGCATGGTATGAACTATGACATGTTTTATGTTATCCTATCTATTCCATTAATAATTATAACTACTTCAAATCATCAATTGCAAATGAAGCTTAACTTTTTATTTACACAAGTTATTAAATAATAGTTATTTTTTACATAAATGCACAAAAATAACTCTGACAATGTATAGACTTTTTCCACATGGCGTTCGGGAAGTTCGTTCTCCCGGATGCTCGGTTGGAAACGTGTGCATTAAATAGTTGTTTTCCGCCCTCCAGGTGCACATCTCGTTTTCCGCACGCTCGGAAAAAATGAGTCGCGCGAGTAAAACGAGTTTTACGCACGTCGTACGAAAAAATTGTATTCGAGATATACTCCGAAACTCAAGAGCGAACGGAATTTCAACCTCTTGTAAGCTTTTCACCCCGCTCCGCTCGGGCGCAAACGTCTACACGAGGTTAAAATCACTTTCTCGCACTTGTATCCAAAATAACTATTACGACACAAGTGCGGTAAAGTGATTTTTCCTCGTGTGAACGTTTACGCACGAGCATAGCAAGTGGGATAAGTTTAGACGAGATTAAAATCACTTTATTGCCCATGTATCGTACATAATTTTTGACACGACGTGCGAAAAGCTTATTTTAATGCATGCGATTCCATCCGAGCGTGCAGGAAAATGAACTTCCCGTACGCCGAGTGAAAAACAAGCTTTCCGCACGTAGTGCCAAAAAGTTAACAATATTAATGTATTTTGGAATAGAGATTAGAATTTTATTAAAAAAATATTAAACAATTAGAATCTAATACAATTGAAAATTGTTAACACATTAAATTACTGTAGTTTGATTGAATAAGGGTACTTAAAAACGTAAAAACATTTTAAAATGATTAAAGAAGCTTTTTTAACAGCTACACAAGTAAATGGTATCAAATATCACAAAAAGGAAAAGTATTGTTGAAAATTTTAATGTTAAAATGCATCAGACCATTCAAATTCACGGCAGGAGGATTCTACGTCATGAACTTTAATAATTTTGGATCTGTAATAATATAATTTATGATAATAATTAACATCTATAATGTATTACAATATATTGTTCACATTATAGATTTTGATCATTAATAAATCTCATTTATTTCCATATGATTAACGAATAATATTTTTTTAGATACTTAAAACAACTTTGAGTTATATTACTGCAGCAATATCATTTAGACAATAAGATTAATTAGTCGATAATTTAATCATCGAAATACTTGTATTCGATTTCATTTTTGTGTTGGATAAAGAAAAAACTTTAGTATACAGAAGAATTATTTGATATCAAAATTAAATGACGAATTCCTTAATTTAAATGTATTTAAACTAAAATTAAAAAATATGACAAGATATTTTTGTAGCCGTAGCCAAATCAGTAATACTAAAAATATCATGATAATAAAATATTTTGTCACAGAATAATTTTTATTAATTTATGCGTTAGTAACAAAGCCATATGAAAACTTACGATTAGTTTTTATAATTTTTATGCGAGTGCCTATTTAAGAAATATTTGTTTTTATCTACTTACTTTGTTGCTTCCCTTTTATTTAGCAACCTCTTTTTTTTTTAATTTTCTTGTCTATATTAGTTAAAAAATAGCAACAGTCACATTCTCTCCTTTGTTTTTGGCCTACACTTGTCACATATCTTTTCCCTTGCAGAACTCTTGTTAAATTCTTTCGTTTTGCATTCTAAGAAGATGTTATATAAATTTATAAGAATTTGTTATTGAACATCTATACGATAAAAACTTGTTTTTTCTTTTTATTTTGTATGAATAACACAATATTAAAATTTTGTAATTTTAAAAGTAAGTTAAAAAAATTTTATTTATTTTTTTTTTTTCAAATGTGGCGCTGTCAAGCAGTACCATGTCATCCGAACTACTATGAGTTTAAATCGATTTCTGAATATATTTTTTACGAGTTAAAATATCAGGAAAGCCATAATTGTTATAATGCTTGAAAGAAGGATAGAAATTTTATATATGCTCAAGCACAACGTTTACATGAAATAATAATTTTATAATGTAAAGTAAAACCTCACAGATAGAGGCAGCACAATCAGTCATTACACTATTATATTACCCTTTCTCCTACCTTCATGTCAGAAAAAAATCTCCCTGGCGAAAGCTCAGACTAGTAAGTTTGATTTATCCACAAGTGTCAGTAATATTTTTCTTTAAAAAATGACTAATGTAAAAATAGATTTGGAAAAAATAGAAAGTTTTTATGACAATGAATATTTCAAATTAGTCAAGCAATTACAAATATATTGTGGAATATGGCCGTATCAAAAAGGATTCAAAAGTGCGATTCGACGATGCGTTGTGTGTTTTATTCTATCATTTGCAATACTTCCATTTGTAAGTTGCAAGTACTGACTTTAATTTGCACTAATTGTTTATGACTTCATGATAAACCGATTTAACTGAATGTTTATAAGTAATAAGCTTAAAAATTGTATCGATAAAAATTTTGAAATATAATTTTAAGCTATACTAGATATAGCGTTTTAAAAAAATTAAAATAGATTTAATAGTTATTAAATCTTTAGATCAATGGAGTAAGATTATGGTGCGGTGAGGATTTGGATTTGTGTTGCGAAAATGTAGTAGGTTGTCTTTTTATAGGAATATCTTTGATGAAACTATTTATCACTATTGCATGTAAACATAAGGTAATATATATTCTTTATTGTAACACATATTAATTACTGGCATTTTAATAATTTAATTAAAAAAAGAAAAACTAATTAAAATATTTTTCTTTTTTAATATTCAAACATATTTATTTAGTACAATAAAGAATTAATAGTATTAATATTATTATTTATTTTTTCAGTTTATAACAATTTTTCAATTATTAGCAATAAACTGGTTAAGTTTTACAGACCCCAAAGAAACAGCTATAATGAAACAATATGCCCAATTAGGAAAAATAAAATATATTGCATATTTTGGTAGGAAAATTTTATTAATTCTTTTCTGATATATTTTTTCAAACACAAATAATAATAAAAATTTGTTCAGTCTTAGAAAACACATTATATTAGACATATTGTTCAAAACACTTTCAATTCTGTTTTTTGTTTTTATGATAATTTTAAAGACTCAAAAAGAAAATGAATTTAGATAATATTACTTTACAATATTTTGTAATCACCACAAACAATTTAGCTTAATATAGAAAAATACAGTGACTTTTAAGCTTATCTTTTTTATTTTATTTTTATTAAAGTATTCAATTATTTCATCTATGTAGGAGTCGCATTAAGTCTAGCTAGTTTATTCTGCAGTCTACCTTTATTACCTATCTTTATGGATCTCGTACTTCCTTTAAATGAAACCAGAGAGAAAATTTTATTCATTAAAGCTGAGCATGCAATAGATCCGTATGAATATTATTACGTACTTTATGTATATTACTTAATAGTAGGTTGTACATTCTCTTCAGTTGCAAGCATCGATGCTGTTTACACAATGATAACCCACCAAAATTTTGGTTTTATCTCTGTTATTAGGTACAGATTGCTATATATAAATACATAAATAAGCTTTTTTTATAGAGTGCGACTTATGCACTTGTATTAATATACAATTTTTTGCCTAACGGGCCGAAAGCACCACTTTTTGCCTTGATCACAAAGGTTGTAATTTCGGCCTCGCCAAGTAAAAAAAAAGTATGCGCACCCCGGAAGAAAACAAAGAATGTCTCAGACCGCATGTTTGTTACTCTCTCCCTCGGCTTGGGTAATAATTTTTATATGATCTGGGACATTTTTTGCCTTTGCTTCTTAGGTGTGTGATGTAATATACTATTGTTATATCAGAATTTAAATTGCTTACCTTTTCAGATATAGACTTTTAAAAGCATCTATGTTCTATGAGTCTTCAACAGACAACGATTCTGTTATGATTATTGAATCTGTAAAATTGCACAATGATATTTTACGGTGAAGTGAACAATTTATTTACTGTTTGAAAAAAATTATATATTTCTACTGAAAATAAATTAAATGTACTATATGTAAAAAAAAACAATACATTTTATATGCAACAATGAAAAATTCGTTTTTTTAAATGATGCATGTAGTATTTTATTCCTGACTTAATATAGAATGAAATACAGCAAAATTGAAAGTAAAGAAAAAGAAAGCTAGAAAATGAAATAAAAAGTATAAATCTTCAAATATAAAATGCTACTTTGATGGATAGAAACAGCATCCCTTTTTTGTAAAACGAAAATAGAGTTTTCCAGTGATAGATTAATGTTAAGGTAGTTGACAACCTACCTATTTTTTTAATTTAAAACAATAAGTAATAATAAAAATAAAATTAAAATTCAAATTTCGTAAAATTAATTTGGGATACAAAGGGTTAAAACCATCCCTTTTAGAGAGCATCAGTATACGAAACGCCTATATTAAAAGTTGAAACTTTCGTATGCTATATCTCAAAAATGATATCGCAAAGGCTTCTAAAAATTTAAGAGCTGCTGGATATTATTATTATTAACAAGTAATTCACATTTCAAGGAAATCTGACACAAATCTCCCAAAGTAAATATTTGTTTTACAATATATATTTACTTACTATAAAATAAGTCGTTTTACAAAAAAGGGATCTTGTTTCTATTTATAACAACCACATTATGTTTACTTTTTAGAAGCCATTTTAATTAAGTGGGGAATAAAATTTTCTGTTAATTCATTGAAACTTTGCTTCTTTAAACTTTCTTGAAGTAATTTAAAAATTAATGTTTTAAATAATAATTCAATAAATCAACAAATTTTAAATAGCATTAACAGAATTTTTAATCGCCTCTAAAAAGTAGAAGAAACGCAATTTTTTCTGAGTTTTTTTTACGTTTGTCTAGGTTATTCCAAAAGTACTCGGCCGATACTCGTTACCGATACTGCACTGAAAAATAAGATGAAAATTTTTAGTCTATTCATGCTTTATTTTGTGGTTTACAGTTTTGAAACGAGCAATTAGCATTTTATGCGTTTTAATCTGTACATACATATGTATATACATATTTATCTTGTTAATTATATTACATAACTCTTGTGACCCATTGGGGCTGAATTTCATTACGAACTATATTTTATTTAAAACATTTAATTTTATAATTCTTAAGTAAATAAAGTTTAAAAAAGTTAAGATTCAATGACTTGGTAACTATTTTTCTTGTAGTAATTTGATTTTTTTAATTGTTTTAAATTCTATTATACTTATTTAATATTTTACTGATAGATTTATTGACATTGTGGAGTCATCATATTCTTTATTGTTTTTACTTATAATAATTTGCACAATAATCGGTTGGAGTGCTACTGCTATTGTGGTATTTGATATAAAATTATAAATGCAAGACAAGTAAGAAAGGCAATCGTATTAACTCACTATGTATTTCATTTTTTCTTTACAGGTAATAAGCAGTTTTTACAATAATCTAATAACTGATTCAATAAGAGCTTCACAAAATATGATGGTGGTCATGTTGCATTTGCTGTACCTCAGTTGGCCTGGTCAAATGCTCATAGACCACAACGATGCTTTATTTGTATCAGTGTAAGTATATCTTCACCAAAATAACACTTTAAACAAAAACAAACGAAATAATGATATTCATATTCTAACACCTACGAGACGTTCTAACAGTATCACATACTTTCCATTTCCCTCTTTTACCATTTGGGTGTAAAAGACATCCTTTATTCGTCTTCTAAAATGCTGATAAAATCACGTTTATTCAAATTATACATGTTTTCAAATTTAGCTTTAGAAAGTATTGGAAGAAGTTACGAGACCTTAAGAGTAAATAAAT
>UELX01006586.1:0-10541 GCA_900480035.1 Eupelmus urozonus | reverse complement strand
AAAGTAATTTCAACCTCGTGTGACCTTTTCACCCTCGCTCCGCTCGGGCGCAAAAGTCTACATGAGGTTAAAATCACTTTCTCGCGCTCGTATCGAAAATAACTATATTCCGCACGCTCGCAACACGTACAGTAAAACAAGCTTTCCGCACATCGTGTCAAAAAATTATGTACGATGCATGAGCGATAAATTGATTTTAATCTCGTGTAAACTTTCCGTACTCGCTTCGCTCGTGCCTAAACGTCCCCACGAGGTTAAAATCACTTTACCGCACATGTGTCGTAAATAACTATTTCTACACGGTGTGCGAAAAGTTCTTGTGTCCGCACGCTCGGTCGGAAACGCCGTGCATTAAAACAAACTTTCCGCACGTATTGTCAAAAAATTATGTATGATACATGAGCGATATAGTTATTTACAACACGAGTGCGGTAAAGTGATTTGAACCTCGCGCGGACGTTTATACTGTTCTTCGTTTTTAAGTATCATCTAGATGTAGCACAGGCACCTTCGAGGAACGTGCTATTAAAAAGGAAGGACCGTTCCTACGGTAGTTCCAAAAACATTCTAAAAATGTTGTAGGAACTTAAAAACGTTTGCTTTCTGGTGGAAAACTACTTTAAAAATGGTTAGAGATAGAGAAAAACTTCAATATCAATTTTACACTGTAGGTGATAAAGTTTAGAAATTCACTATTAAACTGTAAATTTTTAAACAAATAACTGTTAAATAAATGATTAAAAAGTTTAAATTACTTCATTACGTTTCAATAACATCTCAAGAAGGTTCCCGGAAGAACGTTCATGAAACGGCAATCAACCTACATTCCAAAAACGTTTCATATAAAACGTTATCCTAAGAACGTTCATTATAGTTCTCACAAGTATGTTACTGGAATATTCGAAGAATTATCTGTGCTATGTGGACAGAAATACAATAGTGTTCTTTTTCTCATAATTTCTTACGAAAAATATTATTCTTGGAACGTTCCGGTAACGTACTTTTGAGAATCAATAAACGTTCTTAGAATAACGTTTTAAATGGAAGAAGAAACGTTTTTGGAACGTTAATATAAATCTCGTAAGATATGAATTTTAAGTAGATCTCAATACTAAAAAAAACGCTCAAATTTACTTTACTGTAACAATTTCTTCGGGTCGCATGTGTATGTAAGACTATGCGACTTTCGGAAAGTTACAAAATAAACCGTAACTTTTGGAGTTTCAGAGCGAATCTTCAAGAGTAAGAGCTATAATGGAACTTTTCTGATGTACAACTTTTTGTTGTTTTTAATACGGGAATACTTACATTTTTTCCGCATTTACTCTTCTATTTTCGGAAAATTTCTCAACGTTAAGTTGTTGCCCCAACAATACAACGCACTGGCCATATTTTCAAAATACATAAAAAATTAATTGTATTAAACCATATTACCTTAAAATTTGCTGTAAATTTATAATACAATAAACTATTTTAAAGTAATTAATAAGAGAGTATCAAGATTGAGGAATTTCTATTGTATCATGCATGCTCCGAAATTCCGCAGTATACAGCAATATTTACTTGGTGATAAACTAAACGACACCATCTCTACACGTATATTCCGTATATTCCGAAGCAGTGACAATCGCTCTCTGTACATAGAGACAGCTTGTTCGGTCTGACGCGCGCGCGCTTCCCCTTCTATCGCCCCAAAGCGACTCTGATTCGTTCTACTGGTAGATCCAAGAGAAACTTTCTCTTAGAGCTAGTGATAGAGGGAATCAAAAATCTGGAATTTTGGAACTGCCCACCATTGTTTCGTAACGTTCCGTTGATATTATTTGGATATCTTTGAATGTGAAGATACCCTTATTATCTTACGTGTAAGACTCTTTAATAATATACAGGACAGCGTTTACGCGGGAAAATTTCTGTAGAACCAAAACGCAAAGTAACAAGCGGCGTCATACTGGTTAGTTACGAAGTTGATATCTAAATTGTTAAAATAATAATTGTGGCATAATTAAATTCGACCGTACTTAAAACGATAGTTATAAATCTAAATAAAGAAGAACTTTAAGATTTAAGATGTCTAGTCCTATGCGACCTCCGCGTACTCCAACTCGTTCAGAGTCAAGAACTCCTAGACAGCAGGCAGTTAGGTCATCTCCTTCCACTAGAAGTTCACCTAGAACCCGTGGAGTTGCTAATGGAACAGCAGAAGTACCAAATCAAAATCGTACACCAAGTAGAAGAGGTAAAAATTAAATATTAAAAATTAAAAGATTTATCAATAATAACTTTGAATTAAATTATTTTACACTTTAGGAATTGCAAATGGATCCTCTGATACTCCTCTCAGATGGGGAGGTAATCGCAGAACACAAGAGACAATCGCAGCATCTTCAGAAGGGCCATCTTCTGGAGCACCAGCTTCTTCGCCTAATCGACTACTTATGACAAGTCCGCTTCCTCAGGGAATGACGGAAATTGATTTATCGTCTCCTTTGAATTATGGTACACCAAGTTCTCTAGGTTCAGTTAGAACTCCTAGAAGTGGTATTCGAGGAACACCAGTTCGACAAAGACCTGATATAAGAACAGACAAAAGAATGAGGCAAGTCAATATTGGAGCTGAAGCACCTGTAAGTTTTATTTGATTCTTTCATTTGATGTTGTACCCAATGGGAATTTTGTAAAACATAAATAATCTATAGATTCCAGAAGAAGGTGTTCCAACTGATGTTCCTGTATCATCTGAGAGTGAAAATTTGGCTGGTCCTCAACTTGTAATTTGGGGAACTAATGTTGTAGTCAATCGTTGTAAAGAACAGTTTAAAAGATTTGTTCAACGTTTTATTGATCCAGAAGCAGAAAATGATGAACTTCCTGAAAATATGAATGTTTCGGAGCCTCTGTATATGCAAAAACTTGATGAAATTCATACTTTGGAGGAACCATATATGAATATTAATTGTGCTCATTTGCATGCTTTTGATGAGCATTTGTATGACCAGTTGATTTGTTACCCTCAAGAAGTTATTCCAACAATGGATATGGCAATAAATGAAATGTATTTTGATAAATATCCTGCTGATGTATTAGAACATCAAATACAAGTAAGGCCTTTTAATGTGACCAAAACTAACAGCATGCGTATGCTAAATCCAGAAGACATAGATAAATTAATTACTATATCTGGAATGGTCATCCGTACATCTAATGTTATTCCTGAAATGAGAGAGGCTTTCTTTAAATGTATTGTTTGTTCCTTTACAAGTATGGTTGAGATAGATAGAGGTCGTATTAGTGAGCCAACAGTTTGCACTAATTGTAACAACAATTATTGCTTCTCTTTGGTTCATAATCGTAGTCACTACTCTGATAAGCAAATGATTAAATTGCAAGAATCTCCAGATGATATGCCTGCTGGACAAACTCCTCACACCATTGTCTTATTTGCTCACAATGATTTGGTAGATGCAGCTACTGCTGGAGATAGAGTAGCTGTAACTGGTATATATCGTGCTGTCCCAATTCAAGTTATTCCACGTGCATCCAATATCCGTGCAGTTTATAAAACACACATTGATGTTGTGCATTACAGAAAACAAGATTCTAAAAGGTAAGATTAATTAAATTCTTTTTAGTGCAAATGTGCAATAACTTATTTTTTTATGTTTTTAAAAGGTTGTATGACATGCAAGAGGGTAAAGAACATGCTTTTCCTCCAGAAAGAATCGAACTTTTAAAATTATTATCACGTAAAGAAGATGTCTATGATAGACTTGCAAGAAACATAGCACCTAGTATTTATGAAAATGAAGATATTAAAAAGGGTATTCTTTTACAGTTATTCGGTGGTACTAAAAAAACTCACAGTTCTTCTGGTAGAAGTCATTTCAGATCTGAGATTAATATTTTACTATGTGGTGATCCTGGTACTAGTAAGTCACAGCTACTTCAATTTGTTTTCAATTTAGTACCCCGATCTCAATATAGCAGTGGCAAAGGTATTGAACATATAAATTTTAACTTGTAAAAAAATAAAATAAAACGTTATAGTTCAAATAATTAAATAATTATTTTATTTGAAAAAATATAGGTTCTAGTGCAGTTGGTTTAACTGCTTATGTAACTAAGGATCCAGAAACTCGACAGTTAGTGTTACAAACTGGAGCACTTGTACTTGCTGACAATGGAATCTGTTGCATAGATGAATTTGACAAAATGAATGACAGTACACGATCTATACTTCATGAAGTTATGGAACAACAAACTCTAAGTATAGCTAAAGCTGGAATCATTTGTCAATTGAATGCAAGAACAAGTATTTTAGCAGCTGCTAATCCTTGTGAATCTCAATGGAACAAAAATAAAACGGTGACCTATTATATACTATTTTTATCATTTAAACTTTATAACAATAATTTTATAATCATACTCATAATTAGGTTGTTGAGAATGTAATGTTACCGCATACTCTCATGTCTCGATTCGATTTAATATTTTTAATGTTGGATCCTCAAAGTGAATTATTCGACAAAAGATTAGCTCGACATTTGGTATCTTTATATTATGAAAGAGAACCTGAGGAAGAAGACGATCTTATCGACATGAGTGTTTTGCGCGATTATATTGCTTTCGCAAAAGAACATGTCCATCCTGTTCTAAGTGAAGAAGCTCAACAAAGACTTGTTCAAGCTTATGTTGATATGCGACGAGCTGGAAGCGGTCGTGGTCAAATTACTGCTTATCCTCGACAGCTTGAATCTCTCATTCGTCTCGCAGAAGCTCATGCTAAAGTTCGACTGTCGCCAACTGTTGATATGCAAGATGTAGAAGAAGCTTGGAGGTAAAATTCATAGCTCATATTGTTTTTTCAATAGCTATAGCATTTAAAAGACATATTTGATGATTGTTTTTTCACTTTTATTAAAGTTTTGCAATATTAAAATGACAAAATATAATCTCTTAAGGAAAGAAAGTACTTTTTTGTTCTCTTTATATTGACCAAAAAAAAAGATATTTTACGCTCAGAGTGTAAGAATAGTAATTTTGGCGTTTTACTAGTTCCGAAAAAAAGTATGGAGAATAAACCAGCGTCACTTTAATAGACGTATTTTTTTACTAATACTAAAATTTACATTTTTGATAATTTCTGTAGATTGCATCGTGAAGCATTGAAACAATCTGCAATTGATCCTCTTAGTGGAAAAATTGATGTTAGTATTTTGACAACTGGAGTATCAGGATCCGCGAGGCAGAGAAATCTTCAATTAAAAGAATCGCTAAAAAAATTATTAGAAACAAAAGGAAAAGTTCCTACTCTAAGCTACCAAAAGTTGTTTGATGAATTTAAAGACTCATCAGATATTGTAAGTAAAATGTTTTTACAAACAAACCAAACTCTTATTAAATTTTTTCAGTTTGTTAAATATTAATTCCAAATTTTATTTTAGTTGGTGACACGAGAAATGTTTGAAGATGTTCTGAAACATTTACAAGATGACGGAAAAATTCTTGTTATTAGCAAGAACACAATTAGAATTTGTTCTTAAATTCGGATATTGAATAAGTGCCTTATATAGAATATTTTAAGTAGTTTATGTAAATTTTTTACCTATTATAGAAACGATTTTAATATTAAAAGTAATTTCTAATTAAGTTTAAAATATTTAGTTAAGAAATATTGTTATTGAATTAAGTGCCTTGACAAGTATTTTATATATTAAAATACTAAGTTTTATAAAAATATTACTGTAACATGATAAGTCAATTACAAAAATTATATTTAAAAAGTTTTTTATAAAATTGTGTATGTCAAATCGAATGTCATGCTTTTATTTGTTTCTTAAAAATACGAATTTAGTTTTAGCCGTAATTTTCAAAAAATTTATAACAATTACATATTATTTTAATATTTTTTAATTTTGAAAAATGTTGAATAAAAAATAAAAGGTCAGCTGATGTTGAAACACAAAGTCGATTTCTTTAAGCAACTGCCTAGCTCTTGAAATCACGTAAGTGTTATTGTTAAAGCTATTACAATTATAGCCGTTAAAGGGAATTTAAAAAATACTAGCTTACAGAGAAAGAAAAAACGATTTTTTTTGCCATTAAAAAAAAAACAAATATCGCTTAAATATGTTCCGGTTTCTATTAGTGCCTTCAAAAGTGCCTTGTGGGCGAAGCATATTTAAGAAAATCGATTCATTTCTAAAGCGTAAAAAATGTACTTAATAAAGTCATAGAGTCAATAAATTTTTTTTTTTTTTTTGAAAAGTCAAACTAAAAATTAATTTGTATTAAGGAAATATTTTTAAAAAATATCGAAAAGAAATTCTTAAAAAATGCCTCCATCTCTCCTATTATCCAAGTATCATTGCGTAATATTTGAAACAAGTATGGAATACAACTTGATAATGCGTGAAAGAAATTGATGTGAAATACGGGTGCTTTATAAAAACTCTTACATATTAAACTAAACGAAACTTTGTTTGCAGTACTATTTATTTAATACTGCCCGCTCGGCGGTATTGCTGGACATTCTTCTTGGTCTCAGTTTGAATTGTTCGACCTTGAAAAATAACACACGGAATTAGAAACAAGCTGAAATCCAGATTTACGTATGCTCGGAACTCGGAACAGTGAAACCGTCGATTCTCGAAAGAAGTTGTAGAAATCACCTATAAAACAGCTGATGCAAATTATATTCAGTAGCTCGTGAGAAATGCTAATATAAACTTAAATAAGTCTACAAAAATTATCTCTCTTTGCCAAGGGCAAAGGAGATAAAGGATTTTAACTATGTCTATATTTTTTTTTATTTTCAATTCTTATCGACGTTCCACGATTACGTATATACAGTATTTCTCTTAGTATATGGCCGGAGTGCCGGAGACCAACAATAGCTAACCGCGATCGCCATCTAACCTATGTTAAAGTCTGACACTTGTCGTCGTTAATTTAACACAGGTCATGTAAGCGAATAAAACGATAAAGAAGTATAAAAAAGAAGAAAGTCTGATACATTTTATTTAATTTTTATTTAATAAATAATAATTGATAACACCATGTACATTATATTTTGCTTTTTTTTAAGTGTTTCTCACTTTTTATACAATTTGTATTACTTCATGCAACAACAATGCATATCGTTAATGTTAGCCATAGAACAACGTGGCTATTTAAAACAAATTAATTACAAAAATATGTTAGTGAATTCAAAGAATCATTTGATTGAAAACTCAAAACTTCCAAAGCATTTAGCAGTTATACTTGGCCATGAAGAATTATCTGCTGTAGATCTTGTAAAACTTATTAGTTGGTGTATTGTTGCTGAAATACCATACATCAGTTTTTATGACCACAAAGGTATTTATTAACGCAAAAAAAGTAAAATAAATTTTGAATACGCTATATTATATTAATATTTTACATATTTTACAGGAAATTTAAAACAAAATCAAAACCTTATAAAAATGAAACTTGATGAGTTAGAACCACATATTGTAGATTATATTGAATGGCCAAGTTTGTCAAAGAATACAAGTGATATAAAAGACAATACCAAGACAAGCAAACTGGAATCTAATATTCATACAAGTATTCAAGCCTACTCAGCAACTGTAAATAGTAAATATAAAACCAAAATACAATTATTATCACATGCAGATGGCAAAGGTAAAATTGTTGATACAGCTAAAAGTTTAGCTGAAATTAATAATTTACATATAAAAGAGAAACATATTACATCAGAGTTGCTTGATGAGAAATTAAGATTAAGTGATGCCATGCCAGATCCTGATCTTGCTATAATATTTGGTAAAACTATGTGTACTTATGGTTTCCTGCCATGGCAAACTAAAATTACTGAATTTTTGTAAGTTGAAATTTAGTTTTATTAAATAAAAATAATTTTAATCAGTCAATTCCCAAAGTAACATAATTTGTAGTATTTGTAAATTCATGTCTGAATGATAAACATAATATTATTTTACATAAAATCTAAACTATGTTACTTTGAGTAAACTCTTGTTAAAACATGATAATTGAAATTCAAATTTTCTTTTCATATTTAGTACAATGCCAACTCACCATAATATATCGTTTGATATATTTCTAAGGACATTAATTAGGTTTAGTGAAGTTCAACAACGTCATGGGAAATAGTAAAATTGAATATAAACTGGTAAATAATATATGTATGTTAAATATGTATAAATCCATGTGCTCATGTATTTGCGTACTTGCATGTATACACATGCATATGTATAAAATATCTAAATATTATGTAAGCTATTCCTCATATTTTTCATTCAAAAAATATAATTTATCTTTGTAAAAACCAATACATTCCAATTTGAAACTGCTATGATATTTACAAACTTTTTAATCTTGTATACAATATATTGGTGCAGCAAATGAAAATAAGAAATATAATATATTGAATACTGAATTTGGAAAAAATGACTAAGATTAGATCGCTAATTTATAAATTAATAGAAAATATTTGTTAATAATTTAGCTATTAGAATACACATGAGGGTAACTGTGCTTTAGATGAAATTTGTGCTAGAAAATCTATGTATAAATTACAGATAATAAAAAAATTATTTACATTTAATATAATATTGATGCTGCAACTTTGAAGAATATTAAATTTTTTTAGTTTCTAATATTATCTTTTGATAAAAGGATCGATAAATGATAATCTATATAATGATAATGGATAAATAAATTTTTTCAGTTTCTAATGATACATTCAATAAGAATTACTAAAAATGCTAAAGTTAAACTGCAATTTTAAAATTTTTTTGCTTCAACTTCTTTTTTTAAATCATTATGGTTGTAAATAAAAAGTTTAATTTTATTTTGTAATAATTACAAAATAAGATAAAATAGGCTATAAACTTATTTTTGAAAAGAATGTAATACCGAAAAGCTATACATATAAGTAAAAAATAAATATTAAATATTATAACAATAAATGTTTGTTAAAATTTACAAATAAAAATATAAAATAAATATGCTTAAAAATTATTTGTGTTTACCATTGGTTAATTAATTTAATTTAATTTAATTATTATTTATTATTAATTATTAATTTATTATTTAATCTATCCAATATATTGCCATTATAATGGTTGAAAATTTCTTAATATTGCCAATATATTGGTAAATTTTTTTTTATTTTCTTCTGACTCAGTCCATCAAATTGAATTAAAAAAAATATATGTATATTTATTGATTATGAATCACGGTGTATATAAAAGCAATAACTCTTCAAAAGGCCTATTATTATATTAAAGGTCTACAACCAGAAAAGTTATTATTTTAATTTAACCAATCTTTAGCAATGTTAATATGTAGTTAGATGTTAATCAACTGCGTTCAAATCAGGCGGAAAACGTCCTCAGAAGCTATATAGTTTTAAATTAACGAGTTGTAATTTATATCAGAAATGCTCTAAAAGATCTGAAATACGTATATAGATTCCATTGCCGATCGATCAATTTTTAAAGGTTATCCAATGAGCGACGCTGTGACCTGTGTACGAATATTTCTTAAAACGGAACACGAAGCATCCCGTAAAGTATATGAGCGTGGCATGATTATGAACTGCATTCTATGTAGAATGAGCCTTTAAGAAGAAAAAGTCTTACTTTCAAGAAGCATGCGTTTTGACCTTAAATTACAAAATAAAATTATATATAGTTAAAATATGGCATAGTTTTTACTAAATATGACATTATTTATTTCTTTTACACTTTAATTATAAAAGTTATTTATCGAAACACAATTATATACATAATATAAGTGAACAAGAAAAGGTTATAAAAAGATGTCTTGTAGTGTAAAAAAAGACTTGTCAAAAAGTGAATATGGCAAACAAGAAACTTTGCAAGCTATTATTTTTGCTGATGATTTTATTCAGGATTTAAAACCTGTACAGCAGTTCTATCCTAGTGTTTTATTGCCAATTGTTAATTCTCCACTTTTTGATTATTTACTAGAAACTTTGGCTCGCTCAAGAGTTCAGCAAGTTTTTCTATATTGCAGCAAAAATGTGGAAAAACTCAAAGGATTTATAGATTCACTGAAGCTTCAAGATAACAATATTATTATAACACCTATAATATCTGACGGCTGTCGATCTCTTGGAGACGCTCTTAGAGACATAGATACTAAAGGTTGCATCAGAGGTGATTTTATTCTGATTCGTGGATTTGCTAATGTTGATCTTAGGGCACTTATGAATTTACATAAGATCCACAAAGGAAAAGATAAAAATACTGCTATGACCATGGTTTTTAGAAATCTTGGAAGTACCAAGGATTCTGCTTTAAAAAGTGAAAGTAGTTATATTGTTTCAAATGCTAACACAAGAAAACTTTTATATTATAAAAAACTTACTCCAGATGATAAAAAGATTGACTTAGAACTACAATGGTTTTTGGAGCAAGATAAAGTTCTTATTAATACAGCTTTATTTGACACTGGAATATATTTATGTTCTCAATCTGTTCTTACATTGTTTGCTGACAACTTTGACT
>UELX01006585.1:0-10544 GCA_900480035.1 Eupelmus urozonus | reverse complement strand
CAACTTGATATTACATATTCAAAGTTCTCTGATAAGTTAAAATCACTTAGAGTATCTGTAAATGAGAGTTGAAAATCTGTAGTTTTTGAAATGTACTAATCTTTGTTAAGAACGACGATATACAAAAACATAAATGGCTAAATGTATTTCCAACTCTTAATTTCATTTTCAAGATTTTTTATTTTTTTTTAAATACCTACACCTTGCATAATATTTATCAAAAAATTCAAAAGTATATCTTAATAAAACTAAAAGTACCAATAGTACTTTATTTAACAACATTTTTTATTTTTATGTTTAATAATTCACATGTATTTTATGCTAAATAAATTTGGTTATGCAAAATGCAAAAATAATACTATAACATGAAAAAATCAGAGTATAATATTGACTTTTAAGAATGGATTTTTAAAATCCTTTGGCATGCTCGAGTTTATTAAAGAGAAATATTATTCATCAAAGAAATTTATATACATTTGTATATATTAAATTCATGTTCACTGTGAATAATTTTCTCTTTTTTTCCATAAATTCGATTTCACAAATGAATACAATATTAGTTATGCAACTGTACTCGAGCTCGACTACTTCACGCTTATCTTTCTAGCGGATTCATATAAAAATAAAAAGGCAGTGATTTTACGCAGCAATGCACAAAATCGTGTTTATAGTTAAGAATGATTTTGTAGTCTTCTTGAAAATTCCAATAAAATAAACACTTTTAATGCTATTAAAAATTTATCATTTTATAGTAGGTAGCCGGATAGCGATTAAATTTTAAAGATAACAAAAAATTTAAATTTCATTATTTTGTTTTAAATAAAGCAGTAAGGTAGTCGTCTCAATTCCTGATAAATTATACATGTATATTTTTTTTTTAATTAACTTGTCAGGTAATATATTAATGAAATCAATATAAAATAAGAACCAAATTATTTTTTAAAAAGTCATTGAATTATTTCTGATGTATAGTAACATCATTAACTTAAGGCAGATTTGTGGGTGATGAGGGATCTGGAAATAAAAATCCTTATGTTACTGAGATTTGGGACTGCTACCTTAGTTATGAAAGAATATATACATAAAATTCCGATCATCAATTTAGATTAATTTACAGAAATTTTATTTATTATATAGAATCTGAAATAACCAGTTGTATATATATATATAAAAAATTTGTATAAAAATGTATCTATTGGTACTAAATTGATGGTTGGTACAGTATATATATATACTGAAAAAATGGTGGTATAAATAATAATGTAAGTCTTGCTAGCTCTTTCTGGATTCTTTTTGTTCTCATGCATTTCTTCTTTTTTATGATTAGAAATGATTCTCTTTTAAAAATTATTTTAAACCGTTTTTAATTGATCTTTCAATATAAATATATGCATATATAGATATTTTAGATATTTCAAAGTTAAAAAGTAAATAACAAATAAATAGTATTAGAAGGGTAAAATGCAACGAATAAGTAAAGTATTGGGATAGAAAGTATATGTTGATTAATGAAGTTTTTGATAGTAATGAAGAAAGCATGAAGAATGATAAGAAAGAAGAGTTGTAGATAGAGTTGAGCAAGTGGTTAAATAGTGGTTTATACCATCCGTTTTAAAGATGAGAGGTCTGCTGAGAGCAACTGCTTTATTAAAACCAAAATAATTGACATTTAAATTTTTTGTGTGTTTTCAGAGCTTAAGACGGGAGCTCCTTAACTGGCAGCGTTCGTTGTTTGATGAATGATGCAAGTGATTTTCGTCTTTCGGTAGGGCGAGTATCCAATGAGAGTCGGGACGAGTTCGTTCGGAATGTGAGTGCGGATCCTTTCGCTAATCTTCAGCGATATCGACACTGTGCTCGATCGATACTGCTCCAGCGTTATTCAACGGAAATCATCAGTGTGGCTCCTTATCGGTGTCATCGTTTTAACTCTACTTTCCATTTCGATAATTAATTATTTAAATGCGATCTAGCTTTAGCGACACGATGGGGCCCACTGTTAAGGATTCTCCGCCGAGCAGCCCTGGATCGGAGAGCATGAGCAGCACCGTCTCTCAAAGACGAAAACGGAGAGGGAACGAAGGCGGAGGTGGAGGAGGTGGAGTTGGAGTCGGGGTTGGAGTTGGAGTTGGAGTTGGCGGAGCTCCCTCAAACTCGGCTGTATCGCAGAATTTTTCTCACTCCTCACAGTACACCCCCATGGACTCCAAGTATCAGCCCAAAGAAGAGAAAGAATCAAAATTGTTCGATAATGGCGTGAACGCGCCCCACATGCTGGGTAACCAGCTCAACCCATCGTCTTCGATGGCCCAAAAAATGTCCGATACGCTCAACCAAGAGATAAAGGCGCACTCGGTCTTCACGGAATCTAGCAATTCGGGGATGAATTTGGTCGGGCCCCCGCTTCACAGCCGAGTTATCGCTTCGGCTAAGGCTAGTCAGAATTCCGGGAGCAGTTCGTCTTTTTCCTCGGTTTTCGGTTCGAACAACACTGCCGCTGCTTCTCATTCCAGTAATAGTGGAGTATTGGGAAGCGGCACGATTCCTCAGACCCTGGATCAGCTGTTGGAAAGACAGTGGGAACAGGGTAGTCAATTCCTCATGGACCAAGCACAGCATTTCGATATTGCCTCTCTCTTATCGTGCTTACATCAACTGAGGGCTGAGAATTTACGATTGGAAGAGAATGTAAATAGTTTATTACAGAGGAGGGATCATTTGCTTGCTGTTAATGCGAGGCTAGCAATACCATTAACCTCACCATCAAATACCAGTAAGCAATACACCAAACAGCATTAATTAATCTCATATAAATTAGCTGCCTACTTTTAATCTTTCTAATTCAGAACTACTTCAGTAAGTTCAAATTAGCTCTTTGATTAAATTTATTAAACTTACTTGAGAGTAGCGTTTTTATACTGATTTATTTCTATATTATTATTACTGTAGGTAGTCACTCCAATGTTGTTGAAAACGGACTAACAACTAATTCATCTGCTGAGCAAGTTTCACATACTCAATTCTCTCATCGGCCATCATCAGTAAATGCTCCTCAACAAAGCTCGACGATCCGGCATGCGCCAGGAGGTAACAATTACCAAGGACAGTCAAGCCATCAGATTTCACAAAATAATTCGAACAATTCGAATTTAATTAGAAACACATCTGTTGATATGCTTCGGGGCATCCAAAGATAAAAATGTTTTTCTATTTCTTTACGTTACGCGTTAAGTATAAGTGATTATGCAAAATGTTGATTAGTTTTTGTAAAACGGGAAAAATTGGATAAAAATTATCACTATTTTCAGTTCCTTTGTATTTTTGAAAGTTAATATTTCAAAGATTGTATAAATGTATTTCGTTTTCTAGAATAATAAAAGATATATTAAAATTTAATTTCAAGAAATATACTTTATTTCACAAAATAAACTGTTAAAATAGTCGAATTTGTTAAATTCTAAGAGATAAAATATTAACAAAATTATATGCGTACGCAAGAGGACAAAAAATAAAACAATTAGTAGTTTTTGTAATAAATCAAGCGCTAAATAAATGCATAAACGTTATGTTTTATAGGAAACTGTGCTTATTTGAGCATCCACATCGATGACACGTTTTATACGATTTTACTTTAACCGAATCAATTATTATTCAATTGCATTCATTAGATAGTAGCACACTAAATGCGGGTTTAATTGTATCGATATGCAATTCATTCCTTTGTACGTGATTCATCCCGTTTTACACTATTGTAATGTAATCATTTTTTTATTATTAGTTATAATTGATCATAGAAACTATAATCTCAGAATCAATATTTCAATAAATGTTATTTTTAATTTACTGGAAAATAATAAGAGAATTGATTCTTTTAAAAAATGCATTCATTTTTAAATAATGTGTTCATTTTGATATACTTTTATTGATGATGCATATTTAATGTTGTAGAGTAGTTTTTCAAGCTTCACATTTAGAATATTTTTTATTATATCAATGTAGCTTATAAAATGTACAAGTTGTTTATAAATGGCATTGATCTAATTTTAAATGATCCATTTGCGACAAACTATTTTACACATATAAAATTACTTAATGAAAAAAATTAAAATCATATAAGTATGTTGTAACGTAGTAAAAAGTAAAAAAAAAATTTAGTTAAGTTAACCGAATGTTTCGGCAAAGTGTATTGATAGACGATTTTCTATTGTATTTTTAAATAAACAAGTAAAAGATAACTTTTTTAGGTACGAAATAAAGTTTTTGCGTTATCCACTAAAAATGTTAAATTTTTTTAAATCATTGTTTGTAACTTTACAGTACCTTTTCACTGCATGAATTGATTAGAAATATATAATTTCCATTTCGTATTTACAAGTTTGAATAGTAAAATTAGTTTATTTTTGAAAATAATTATAATTAAATATTTAAATCGATTTCTTGATCAAGAATTAAAATTAACTCTACTACAAATATAATTATAATAATAGTAATACCAATATAAATATTCTTGTATCAAAAATTGAAAATGATCGAATGAAAATAATTTTTTTCTTCAAAAAAGAAACAAGGATATGTAATACAAGGATTTATTTTTAATAGATCGTTTCATTATTTTTATAGTCGTAATTTGTGTAGCAAACACGCAATTTCGGGCATATATAAATACGTATTTTCTGTGCTCGAGGCCACAATCATTCATCATGTGCTTTTTTCTTCGGAGGCTTTTTTCATTCTTTCTTTTCGCGTCAGTCACCAGATGCCAGTTGTAACGCGAATATACCGACAGAGTTTTGTAAAACATCGTTTTGAAAACGTACTTATATTTCATCGAAAAGACGATGCAAAAAAAGATAAAAATGATAGAAGAATTTCTAAATATATAAGCGTAATGAATTAAATTGTAGAAAGCAAAAGAACTTTTTATAAATTACTGTGTGAAATTAATGCCTTTGGAAAGTTTTGCAAGATTATTTGTTGTATTACTTATTTGTATTTTTAAACAGACTTTTAGTTTTGAAAATTACAAAAGTTTCAAATTATCTTTTTTCTTACAGCCGGTGCTTAGCTATTATTTGTTTATTTTTACCTAATTCGAAACGTTATTGTAATCTAAAACTATTATCATATATTTGAATACCAACGAGATGCATCATTTCATTATTGTTTTAATGATCCGATCTTCGTTTCAAATATAGAAATAAAAAAAAATGTACTAAAAAAATTGGAGAGATCCAACAGAAAGCGAGATCGAACTTGCAAGTACAACGCGAAGAGCAATTTTATAAAAAGCATTCTCTGAGCCTATATAAGCCAACCAACTTTTGGGAGTGTCACGCATCGTGAGACTCTCTCAAGGTTCTTTTTGTTACGCCTGCATCGTGTAAACATTGTTAGTTCTTTTTTTGTACACCGGTGACGATTCGCCGAAATACCTAATCATCATCATCGCATCCACTTTGTCATCATGCGCAATAACAAAGCGCTTAAAAGCTACGGCCAATTTTCCATCCAGCTTTCGCATTTTAGGATGGGCCGATGTGCGTGGGCGAAAGTACTTATTTCTCTGACCTCTTTTTCGAGTCGTCAATTTTATTTATGTGTGATTTCTTTTTGTATCATTTCTTTTAGTTCTATTGTGCAAATATTTCATGCTAAAATTTGTTTTGCCAATTGTCGTAATTTGGTCAAAAATATTTTTTAATTAAATTGGCTTAAAAATTAGTTTGTTATTACCTTATAGAGTATTAATTTTTTTTAAATACACTACACCAAATGGACGAATGTTCATTATTTAATTAACATTATCGAAAAATAATATTTTTATTTAAACCGAAGATATCAATTTGAGTGAATATTTTTATACTGAATTAAACTATTTTATTTTATTATTTTTATCATAGCTGCCTCATTGACGACATATGCCTAAGTAATTGTGCAAGAGTTACTTATCATTTGCCGACTTTAACCCCGGTTTGTATAACTATTTTTAATAGTTTAAAAATTTATTCTTTAAATAAAAAAAATGACTACTTATAATTTGGTATACTGAAATTAAATTGATAAAGCTTAGTTATTAAAAGTTACAGAAGAAAATTCATAATGATATGTTAGTAAATATAGCTTACGTATTGCAAACATCATATGTGAAGCATTTACATACTTTGAGATTATGGAAATCAATGACCGGCTATACATTATACATACGAAATTCCTTCTCCCGTTTATCAAAAGACACTTCGATAACCTAAACTCGGAGAATAACAACAAGTTTTTCTTTTATTAGCTAAGGATCCTTATCATCCCGGCATGATAAATTATCGAAGAAAAACCTTCAGTTTTTTTCTGATTCAGAAAGAAAATACTAAATTTTCTTTATCATCATTTAATATTGAATTTAAATATATTCCCATGAATGGCCTTTTTATAATCTAACATTTTTTTTGATACTTTTGTTTTCGGGAAATGGATCAGACGAAGCCCTAAATAGGATTCTGATAGGCCTAAAATGCGATTAATGTACCGGACTTGACGAGACGACGGCATTTCAGTCTCGATAATACCAAAATAAAAAGTGATTTTTTTATTATATTTATTTATTATTACTAGAAGATTTTAAATTCTAGAGGGGTGAATTATTAAAATTAACGAGCGCGCTGTTTCAATCGTGATTTATAAAGAAATTGAATTATAGCTCAACTAAGCGCGCTTGATTCTCTCTATTTATAGCTCTACTCGAAGGATGAAGAAAAGTAAAAAAATTAAATTTCTAAAAATTAAATTGTTACTTATTTATAAAATTATTCTTCAATAATATTTAGCTGTATACTTTGTATACTATGTTTTGAAATATCTTCATAAGGTATCAGTAAATAGTCATAACTATTTTTTTTTTTTTTTCCATTCATATATATTTAAAACAATATCTCTTCAAAGCTGTAAATTGATTTAAATAATTTAAAAAAACACAATTTTTGTTCAAAGAATAATTACATTAACTAATTAAGTTAAATAATTAATAATTAATTAAAGAATATAATAATTAACTTTGACAAGAGAAAAATTTGCGAAGCCATCCATCATTGAATTTTTTTTGTTTAGTTCTTGTCTTCGATCGTGGAGTTTGGGACGGCCTTGATTGCCTAGCACAAGAAATTTGGGTCAGATAATGCAAAACAATTAAAAATACTTTTTGTAACACTTTTCGCTTTTTTGACCTATTAAGTGGATCCAATAAGATATTTGTAATTTTACGCATGTAAGTTAAGCATTAAGATACAATGTTTGTGAAGTTGCAAATAGTAACTGCACCGTGGTTTGATAAGTGATAATATATTAATAGATACTAATAAATAATTTAAATTCAATGAGATAATCAATCGTTCGAATTTGATGACACATAAGAATATTCTTCTTTACGTAATTCTTACAAGAATGTCAATTTTGTATACAATTTAATTTCCGCTAGTGAATGTGAAATTACGTTCTTCCTTTTCTTATCTCAAAAAAATAAAATATACTGCAACCTCATAAAAACACAACTTTCCACTTTCGCATTAGCTAATCTCATTTGTCAGTCAGCTTTTGTTAAAAATCTAGTATTTTCTATTGTTGAAATAAAAAAATTCCTCGAAAAAATACTGCAAAAAACACTAAAATACCCTAAAAGCTACGCCCGTAAGCACGAACCGTGTCTACGCCGGTGGCCTGTTTTGGGGTGCGCGCGCGCTATATACATAAAGCGCGATTCTCTCTATGTAGCTGCGCCGCGCCGCGTCATACATACATACGTACGTATACACAGAGGCGTATAGACGAGCACGTATACGTGAGAGTGCGGCGAGCGCAAAAACGCTGGCAGTCAAGTTCAAGGCCACTCTACATACACAGACGCGCTGCCCCCCTCCTCTATCTTCGCGCGTACATAGTCTGCGCTCTGCCCCCTCGTTGCTCTCTTTCGCGCACACGCGCAGAGAGAGAGAGCACAAAGTATGTATAGAAGGAGTAGCAGGAGGAGAAGTTGACGTAGGAGAGGTAGTGTTATAAGTGAGGCTGAGCTCGCACACGCGCACACGCGTCCATCCATCCGCCTACTCCGCGCACGCCGCGTAGCAGCCACCCACGTTATGTACACAGATGAGCTCGGACGATAGATCAAGCCCATCCTCAACTTTCTATGAGGCTCTATTTTTTTACAAGTTACGCTCATCTGTGCTCTTGGGAACCGAAATTCTGGGGGTTGTTTCCGAATTTTCCAATTAACTTTATACCTTAATCTTTTTAAGAAATCAATATGTACCTTCCTTTAGGATGTTGTAATTTCTTTTTCTTCTTTTTTATTATGTTTAATTTAATTTTCTGGTTTACTAAAAAATTGTTCTGTTTCTGTATTACTTGACCGTTCTTTACTTTTCACTGAATTACTTGTTTTTATTTTTTGTATTCATCATTTCATAAAAAAGTATTCTTTATTTTTTTCTTTACTTCTCAACCGAAACCGATCAATCTTTCATAAGGTTTGAATTTTTTGAATTCTTTTTATTTTTAACTTTGACATTTTCAATAATGAAAAAGTTGCATTTTACCTCTCTGAATGTAGGTGTTATACATTCAGGATTTTAATAAATTATGAAATTATAGTGACATTTCTGACATTATGGTTTCATATAATATAGAAATAATATAATAAATAATTCCATATAATATATAATAAATAATTTATTAATTCTTTTGTTTTTCATATTAGTTGAATATCACAACTTTTTATTTACATTTTATCGTAATGAAATTTTTCGGATATTTATTAATAAATGCAATATCAAAGCTTGGATAATTATGAGTTTGTTCATTTCGAAAAAATCGCATAAGTGACTTAGAAAATATTTTAGATTTTACACGTGTCAAATAAAAATATAATGAGTGTGTATCTCATATCTCTTGTGAAGATAATTAAAAAAATCAAGCAGACTTAACAAATATTTGTTGGCAAAATCTCAAATTTGACTATGTGATGATTAAATAATACATCCGTACTTTTAACTGTAAAGATAACAGGTCACTGAACATTTTCTCTTTATTGAAGTATAATACCTAGTTTTTAAAATTGACTTTTACGTTGTTCTCGTTAATTAAATTTAATTGAATTGAAAGACTGTATCAATCGATCAATTTTAATATAAAAGAATAAATGATAATTTAAGAATGAAAGTGGGAGTATAAGTAGATGTTTAATTTATTTTAGTTTGCAGAAGTTTATAGTTTTGTCTAAAAAAGAATCATGACTCATTGAAGTATAAATGCTCATCTCGTTAAAATTAGAATAAGTAAAGTATTTTAAAGATTTAAAACGCTAGTATATATTAATAATGTTTGGTAGATTAAACGGTAATGCAAGTAAAGAGTCTATTTTCGTCAGTTGCTCTTCATATTTTCCAGTGCTCGGCCTATCGCTCCAAGACGACACTTGGCTGGCGAGTATTTTTTTTTTCCTATCGTGGCGTACCGAGTTCGACCTGCATGTAGATTTCGTGGTAACGGAGCTGCACGAGCAGCGCGTGCGATAAATCGGTGAAATTTGCCAGCGGCACGCGCAAAAATTTCTCTCATAGCGGGCCAGATAATGTGTCATTGCTTCAAGGTAAATTGCAAAAAAGTTAATGACCGATATTTCGAACATCGCGACTTCTTTCGATGCTCTCTTTTCCTCGTTTTCTCGATCGTGTGTGCGACTGAGTTCTACTGAGACTGATTGCGATTACCGATATGATGCCTGCACCAATTCAGGTTTGCGCAATTTTCGGAAATCGCCTGATTTTCCCTCGTATGCTTTGTTGACTTTGGAAGATTTTTTTATTTTCATAATTTGTGTTGATACACGTTTTAAGATACTTTTTTTCCATTAATTAAAACTTCATCAGACAATTTCTTTTCTGGAAAATACTTAACTTTAGTAACTATACTACAGTTATTACAGTAGTTTTAAAAATATAAATAATTTTAATATTAATGTACATAATTGCTTATCAGGTATTTACATACTTCTTAACGTTTTGTGCCAAAATTAAGGAATATGTTTAACTAACTGAATTACGGTTGATAAAAATTGCAATTAAAAATTCAACTCTTCATTGTTTTATGTAGGTATATAGTCTTATCTTAAGAATGTTTTTTAACAAATAAATATACATGTATAGCATGGAATATTTTCAAAAAGTTTCTACTAAAATCTTTTGAAAACGAATTTACCTTTTTTTAGTTTGATAATGAATAGCAATTTTATTCGAGTGAAAGTAATGATGAGAATTCATATCAATTAAACCTTTTTTTTAATATAAAAAAGCTTTTTTACGTTAAAGATTTATTTTCATTCATTGCCGAGAGTTCCATTTTCGATCCCGAATCAGAAAAGCAAAAATGGTATTTTCGTCAAGTGTCAGTATGGTGAAAAATAGAACCACCCCAGAGCATGTATTTTATAGCACTCGGTGTTTTAAATTCGCACTTACCGCACGCTTTTGCGTGGCGTAAGTAGTGTTTTCTGGCATAGT
>UELX01006584.1:0-10546 GCA_900480035.1 Eupelmus urozonus | reverse complement strand
TGCGACTCGTGCTGAACACCTCACCCTCGCTAGAAAAAGCTTACTTTCTCCCCTTGTTGCACAATGTACTATTATTTTATTTATTCCCGAAAATTTTAATTTTTATATTAAACTGTAATAGTTATTTTCGACACAAGTGTGATAGAGTGATTTTAACCTCATGTGGACGTTTACGCACGAGCGAAGCAAGTACGGAAAGTTTACACGATGTTAAAATCACTTTATCGCCCATGTATTGTAGATAATTTTTTGACACTACATGCGGAAAGCTTGTTTTAATCCACACGTTTCCGACCGAGCGTGCAAGAAAGCGAACTTCGCGGACGCCTTGTGGAAAAAAAATTGAATCAAACATAATTTTAATGTAATCTTAATTACAGTTGCTTTATAGTCAGTAATCTGCTACTTTACTCCCTTGGTACATAATGTAATTTATTGTAATTTGATTAAATTTGATGAAGTTTGCAGTTTTCTATTCACTAAAAAATTAAGTAAAACTAAAAAAATATATATTCAAATCGTTACTTGTGACAAACTCAGTTTATAAAACTTGTAATTATACGTTCTTAAGGACATCAAAAATTCTGTTCATCTTATTTTCAAGGTTATGTAAACAATTAACAATAAATTCTAAATATTAATACTATCAGATAAGTTAAAAATAGTTACTATAAGTATATTCAAAATACAACCACTACAGACCCTCCTTTTAAACATAACATCTATTTTATTAATAACTTCAAATTGTTTAAAAATGTTGGACGGTCATCAATAGAAAAAATACTCTCAACTTATAAAATGATAAAAAAAATTAATTCCAAAAAATATTTTTACACTATAGACTTAATAACAAACTATACACTCCTAACTACTCATTCACGTTATCAGTTAAATTCAAATAAAATTGAAAAATTAATTTGTATATTCAAGACTTAAAAAATTTAATATAATTTATATTCTACTCTTTACAATTACGTAGTTTTCAATGTAATAAAATAGAAAAAAAAAATAACAAAAGGTACATGTACATAAATGTATTTAAAATATTAAAGTTTCTTAAATTATATATCAGTGAAGGAAATTCGATTTTTTGGAGACTTGTTTTGTTAACAAAATACTACATTTCCTCACTAATAAGCGAACGTAGTACTTACTTCACTCACTTTTAAGGAAATACGCAAAACAGGTTCTAATAATCGGATTTCGCTTACCTTATAATGAAAAATAGTATCAGTCACTCTTGAGCGTAGGAGATTCGCACACTCGTCTTTTCTATCAGTCTCGCTTCGCTCTGGTGACAAAATCGACTCGTGTGGAAATCACTTATTTTGCTCGCTAGTCGCATAATGTACTATTATCCTCTTGTGAGCGTTTGCGCCTGAACAGAGAGAGGGTAAATCATCTCATGTTCGCAAAGTTCGATTTGAAGCACTAAATTTTAACTAAATATCAAATGCTAAATCTCGTTTTGTGAAAGTTGTATCCAAAAATATGGTTTGATACACGATCGAGAAGATGATTTCGTAGTTTTTTCACCCTTGCTTTCACCCTCGCTTCCAGTGGCGCAAACGTCCACCCAAGACTGAAATTACTATCTCGCACTATCCTAATGGAAATATAATTATAAGCAATTGTAAGAATAATTTTTATGTAAGTTTTTGTAAGTTTCTGTAAAAATATGTAAAATAGCTTTTATGTAACAAAATTGTATTTTTAGAAGAAATAGACCTGTAATATTTTTTAAGTTTTTTTCAAGTTTTCATTAATAAATTGTAATACATAGCAGGGAATGTCAAAAATCGATTTAAGAGTTACAAAAGTTTATAAAAACTTACAAAAATGTACAATAATACATTACCGAAAACTTACAATTTTTACACTTTCTTATGTTGATTTTTTCCATTAGGTAGTAACGGAATGTATATTAATTTCACTAATACAACATAATGAAAGCACTGGCTGCAGACTTGATCTCTATAATTCTAGTTTATATAATATCAAACATTTTTTTAAGGGTATACTAAATTCTGTTAATGTTCCAAATTATTATAAACGAGTGATGTAAAATAAGTGTAAAAATATAAAGCTACTTGTATAAATTTTGTATTTAATGGATTTTTTTATTTCATGTGAATAAAATAAATACAATATAATAACATTAATTTAATTTATCTTTCTTTTCAGAGTAAGTTTTGAAATTATTCCTGCGGAAGATAATAAGAATATATCACCTGTATTCCACGATGAAAATTCACTGGGTCTCGCATCATGGTGTATCCAACCTTTGTATTGTTACGTTTACAATCAATTACTAAATGTCAGGCGCAATCAGCATCGACGTGAAGAGCCAGCAGTAGTTTCCCGATGGCTACTCGGCGCCCTTTTACTAAATCCAGATGTTTCAACATTTTGGAATATGAGAAGAGAATTAACCCGAAGCGGTAGACTAACGCCTATAGACGAATTACGATTTGTAAATCTTGTACTTTTTAGCAAAGCAAAATGTTTCGAAGCTTTTTCGTATCGTCGTTGGATTTTAAAGTTTGAACTAAGTGGATGCGAAAAACCAACTGATGACACGGAGTTATTATTTCGCAATGAAATGCAAGTTGTATCTGCGGCAGCCGGTCGATATGGAAATAATTGTCATGCTTGGAGTCATCGGGAACATATAACTCTAATGCTCGAAGCATTATTGTCTGTTAACAAATTCAATAATTTTTTAGATGATGAGTGGGTAGAATCTACAAAGTGGTGTAATTGTCATATTTCAGATTATAGCGGTTTTACTTATCGACAGTTCTTACTTAAAAAACTACTTTTACGAAAGCAATCTAAGATTTCCCCAGAAACTTTATTAAAACGTCGCGAAGTTATTCTCGAATTCGTCAAAACTGCCACAAGAGGTTGTAGCGATGTTTTTCTTCTTCATGATGGATCTTATGAAGAGGTTCTAGATCTTCTACATGGAGTTAGTGTTTCAAAATCTTCTGAAATTAATTTTGAACAAACACTGCTTAATCTGTCGTATTGGGCTGAGGATTGCATGATTAATGAAGATTTAATAAATAGTTTTCCTGGGCACGAAGCTTTATGGTACCATAGACGATTTCTTATATTTGTTCTTCTTGCTTTAAATAGATCTTATAAGAATAATTTTGTTTATAAAACTGAATATCTTAATCCATTTCAATCTCTTACACTATTTAATGAAAGTAATAAATCTACAAATGTCTCAGTAATAAAAGAAAATTTATCTAGAAGTCTTTTAGAAATAGCATTTTGTTTAAGGAATAAGGATTTGCTCGATACAGCAAAACGAAATGGAAATTATCAAACTGATCTTGCAGAAAATTATATTAATTTTCTTGTTTGTATGAAACTGGAGTGTTAATAATGATATTTCGAGATGCAACTAGTAACAATGCCATAATAAATAGATCGTTTGTAGAAATTGTAACTCATACTATTTTAGAGAAGCAGATTATCTGTTGAATAAAAGCATACACAAATTTTAGATACTGAAAAAAGAAATATTTCCTTATATGTACACTTATAATACTGCCCACGTATTGCAATATTTAAGTTTAAATACTGTAATAATCTCTTCTTGCTTATGCCGTCGACATTTACACGTGCTAGAATTATGAAAATTTAGTAGTAGAAATAATTTTTGGTTATCATGAGATTATTACTTTGATTACCTGTCCAAAGATGTTTTGTATAAATTATCGATTGCATAAAAATGAAATTTTTTAAAGTAAGATCATAAAAGTTGCAAGAAGAGACTAAGGCTATAATATAATAGTATCTATGAATTATAGATTTAAACAAAAAATGTTTTAAAGTAGCGTTATTATTTTAAAAAAAGTTATATATGTTTTCAATTATTTTAACAATCTGTAATTATTTTTGCGTAAAAAAGACTTCAGAAAATCGTGAAAGAAACTTCGTATATTTATTTTGATTTAAACAAAACTTACTAATCGTTCAATTTAAACCTACCTTAGGTTGAGAGTTCTATATTTACTAAATTATTTATGTTATAAATTCTATATTTTATTTGAATATGCTAAGTGTACTGTAGTGCTTTAGATAATAAGTCTAAAATAGGCGAATAATACTATGAAATATTAAATATATTTCTAAAAAGAAGATTTATTTATTAATCTTGTAAAAAATGTTTTTAAGATAATAAATCATTGAAAAATCTGAAAAACACCAATTGATGTTGCCTGTTTGTTCATACCTTAATTAAAAACTAACCACATACGACATGTAGTTATTGTAATACTTCTTATAAAAAGTAGTGTAATGAAATTTTTTTATATTTTTAATTATATTTTTTAATTTCTAGAATATCACTGTACAAATTTCATGAGATTTAAATTGTGAGCAAATGAATAAATATTTTTATTTTAAGCAAATGAATAAATATTTTTATTTTAAGAAATTTATCACGCAGTTATATGAAATCACTTTATCGCCCATTTATTGTACAAAAATTTTGCCACGATGTGTGGTAACTTGTTTTCGTGCACGTGTTTTCTACGGAGTGTGCGGAAAAACGGACTTTCTGCACGGAGTGTGGAAATAATTATTTACGATTATACATTTTTATAAAAAGAAATATAATTTATGAAAATAAAAGAAGTAAAATTAAAATACATATTTATGCAACTAGGAAAAAGTGGGGCTAATTGTAATATAAGATAAGTTGGTAAATTCTTAATAACTTGGAATCTAAATGTCGCGACGTTTGCGCTGCTACTAGAAAATACCAAAAAGAAAATATTCAAAAATATTCAAAAACGGCTTGTTTTTTATTTATTTGTCGTTTATCATCTCTTTTTTATTAATCTTGATTATAAAGTATTATAGCAATGTGATTAGAACAAAAAAATTTTTTTAATAGAGAAAGAATTTAATAAAAAAAAACATTTTAAACCGATCATTAAGCTTTTATTTAAACAATTAAAAGGTATTATGTTAAATGATAGGTTGATTCTAATTAATTATTAATAATTAATAGAAAATTTAATAATTAAAAAATTAATATTTTGAGAAAAATTTTAAACGAAGCAATATTTGCAGATGTTTAACTTGATTGAGATTAATCCTTGCTACAGCTAAAATCGTAAATTTAAGACCCAATATAATATAATAATTTGCTTGAATATTAAGAAAAAAACGTGAATTGTTCAAAAATTGAATAAATAAGTCTTCAAAAAACGAAAAATATTCGTCAAAACAGTTTTCTTATAAACTGAGTTGCGAAAAATGTACGTTTCTTATCATGGTTTTAGCAGTTGATGTTACAATGGTGCAGACTTGTGAGATCTGAATTACCGCTGAGTGTAACTGTCCGATCCACGGATAGTTACACAATATTCTAATTTTTTTTTAATTTGGAAAAAAAATTTGTTTTATTTACTTACTTTATTCTTACACTTAGAATTGATATGTATAATAATTGATTTTCTAATAATCAAAGAGACATATCTTATGTTTACAGTAATAGAATAAGTTTACATTCTAAAGACGGCCGCTATTTCAAGTATACAAACTTTTCCCATTTTTAACATCACCTATAAAGTATTCCAAAATTTAAATCGTAGTATTTTAGTTATGTTATAAATAGATTTTTATAAGTACATCAACTTAAATTTTACTCCTTATTAAGTGATAATTTTCAAGCAGACTGCAATTCGCATAACTTTTACGAAGTATATTCTCTTCTTTTTTTCGAACTTTTTAGTTATTTATACATATTTTTCTAACACTTTTCTTCACTATTATTCTTATTTAACTCGGGTAACATACGAGTCATATATTATTGGTATGTAAAATTTGATTATAATAATATATTGTATTATAATTGGATTACCATAGACATCATATATGAAATGTATTGGGAATCTCTTGTATTTTATTAATATAAGTATTATTCTGATCTATAAATCACTCAAACTTTAAAAATTTTATGATTTTAATCATCATCTTAGCACTGCAGCCTAGTTAGTAAATTTACGCTTAGCCCTGAACATGTTAAATAAGTTACGTTATCTACCCTAACGGAATCATGACGAAGAATAAAAGTCGATATGCATTAAAAAATTTAATGAATTTCCATCTTGAAAATTTTTCTTCTCAAAATGGGATATTCTATTAAAATATTAATTGACTAATTTACTTAATCAATCCAGCAGTAATCAACGCTAAAAGATGTCCCCCGCAAAAATATCGAAATTAATCGATCGAGAATCCTCTCACCTCCCTCAACAATATCGCACACAGTTATTAAAACTTCTCACCTTGTCACCCTCTCTCTCTCTCTCTCTCTCCAAAATTTCGCGTAAGTAATTAGCTCGCGATCGGCGCATGAGCGAGCCCCGAGCTTTTCGGCGGTTGTAACCACACATAACACGATAACGCGAGCGCGTTTACAGCTCCGCTAGCCGCAGAACGGAGAAAGTTCTGCTCAGCTCTCCGTCTTTCTCACTTTGCTCCCCGGCGATCCTCGCGACGCCGGCTCAGCACCAGCTCGACTCTCTTCCTGATTTTGCTCTGCCGATCCTGGAAGGTGCAGCCGATCGACTTAACACGTGTGTGAGTAGCATCTTTTTTTTTCGTCTTTTATACAAGCGATGAAATATTGTTAATTTTGGGATGCGTTTAGTAAGGTTGGGAAGGGATTAAAGAAAATTTCGTGGAACTGCCGATCGAACGCAGGTGCCGAATTTGCGATGTGAATTGTTTCGATGATAAAGAATTTTGAGATGATATAGTCTATACGTAAGGTGAAGCTTAAGATTTAGAATTAGATGAACATTGATGTATCTTTCGTGTATCTCCTAGGGGTATATTAAGTGTTTAGCATTGTACAATATTGATGGGATGTCATACCAATATTGCGTTCAAATTTTTCAATTCATCGTTCTATATTGTACAGTAATGTCTTATGACGAATAATCAAATGTTTTATTTTAATGTAAATATTCATTAAATGCAAAGATTTATTTATTTGTAAATTTAAATATATAAACATTTATTTGAATGTACTTAAATAAAGTCTAATAAAGCATATCTAATTATATTTTAGCGAAAGTTCTAGAGATTTTAAAGGAAGTTTAGACTCTCCTCAAACTTAAATTTCATTTATATTTTAATTACATTTTATTGAAATTAATGTTCATCCTCCTAAAATACGCAAATTCCGACATTTCGCCAAAAGATACAATAATACACGAGATAGCAAGCAAATGTACTCGTATCAAACTTCCGTTCCAAATCATCCTCAACGATTTAATGCTATATACAAATATACTTTCCAAATACACTCTCCCCAAACGTAAACAAAACGAATGAATCGAATAATTGTACGACGAGTAAATTCCAAAGAATTAATAACGTAAACCCTTGCTATAGTGTTTCTTCAATTCTTTCAAACTTTGAATTTCAATACCTTCTAATCAAACATAACTAATTATAAAAAAAATATCAAAAAAATAGATGAGCCATAATTACACTCAGTCGCTCCAAATCTTTCTCAAACAGTTCACCAACTAAATTGAGACAATAGAAAAACTCCCAACAGTACGAAACATATACCATATTCATAATTCCAGGCTCGGTACATCGTCTCTAATGCAAGGTCGTCTCAGCGCTCGTTACATTTTCATCTCAACAATTTCTTTCTCTCATCCTTTTTCGGAGCGAACTGGCTCGCTGACACTGGGTCGCTTCTCTCTTTCGCTTCTACATACTCGCATAGTATCCATGTATAAGAGAGAGCAAGAGAGAAAGAGAGAGCGCTCGAGCATTAAAAGGGCCCGGAGAGTTTAAATTGTATAAGTGCATATATTTATCCACCTAGTGTACACTAATCTAGCTGGATATATACGCGCGCTTCAGGAGGGGAAAAGAAGATACTCGCCGCGCGCAGTACAGTGTCCAGGCTCGACGCCAATCGACAACATCGCGAGCGCGCGGATATACTTATTGTCGTGGATTTTTTTGTAGATTTCTTTTTATAGTGCCGCGCGTATGTGTGCCTTTTGGAAAGCTTTGCGCTAAGAGTTGTCGGCGGGATTTCGACCGTAATTATGTAATTTAATGAAGTCGGTGTAAGTTTGGCTTTTTGGGTACGCATGCGTGTAGTTAGCGAGATACGTTTGGCTTCGTTTTCTTGGAGTTTGAAAGATTTTGTTTGTTTGGTTTAGTAATAACGGAAGGAAATTTTAATTGTTGAATTTTTAGCGTCTGGTGTGTGATTTATAATACCGTAATATTTTTGAGTGCAATTCCTTTGTATCGAAATTAAAATTTATTTGCTTTCAAAGTTTATAGTAGAATTGAAGCTTCTAGAATAACTAGTTTTGCATTATAGGAAGTTGATATTTTATTTTTTATATATTATTAGTCATTGAACAAGACAATATTTAATAATTTTAATAATAATTAAAATTTATTATAAAGTAAAGTGTAGTAATATTGCTATTTATATTAAAACTTATGATCAATCATGAAAGTACTATTTTGAATAATAAATTAGTCTAAATTTAAACAATTGAAGAGCCCGAAAATAATCTTAGTAATGCACCCTAAAAAGAATTTAAGTGAGCAACTGATGTTGACCAACGTGGGACGGTGCTGATCATTAAATTTTCAGTCCTCTACTGATTCATTTATTTATTTATTATTTTTTTTATGCGATGTTTAAAAGATTGACATATTATTTAACAATTATTTTTTATTTCTAATCAAAATCAAAATATTTATTTATGTAAAAGCAATACTAATATATATTTGCATATTTAAAAAAATTCAATTATTAAAAATTCTTTTCAAATTTGTTCGAAAATAATGAAGCTCACATTTTTCAATGAAATAATTTAAAAAGCAAGGTAGTTTGGGGCTAGTTGACACATGGCTAATATTTTTATTTTATTTACTTCTACTTCGGAAATTCAGGTTAATATTTAAGAATCATTTTATGAATAATATGTACATTGACATCCTCTATAACATTAAATATTGCCAAACATAACTATATTAAATAAATAATTGATTATATCAATCAACTAACTTCGCTTTTCCTTATAGTAAAAACAATTCTATTGTCACATTTATCAGTTAGATGCAATAAAACTTCCAACATAATTAGGTCAAACTTCAATTTCCTGTAGATTTTTCTGAAAGGAACAATCCTTCAACGGAGTAAAATCAATCAAAGCCGTTCAGCTGCAATAAAAAAGTACCGCATGATCTCATACACAAAACGATAATAACAGCTTTGTTCTAAACTTCACTGGCATACATTATTGAAATTAAATCTCACACATATTAATTAATTACAATTTCAAGAATTATCGAGTACCGATCATTGCCTTGTACAGATATAATTATCCTATATCGGCGAATAAATACAAAACCATCACAAGAAAAATCTCGAATAAAAAAGATAAAGCTTTGACGAGCCGTGAGGATAGCACTCGAAAAGCTCAAATACGAAGAAGTCCCATCATCTTAATGATGAAATTGCGATGCGTCTCCTCGCTCTATGAACGACGCCGCGCCGGGATGTCAGGAGTCATTAACCCTCATGCGCGCACACACACACATATATTCATATATATACATAGAAACGCAGACTCCCCATCTGTAGCGGCTATCTCGTGGCAGGAAGCGCGCGTACTGCTGGATAGGCGCGTATAGGAGAAAATCCGGGGTTATCACCGAAAAATTGGCCATGTGGTATTGAGATTTATTTTGCTTATTGTATACATTGCAGATCATGCAGAAGCGGCTCTTGGCACTTTTCCTGCTTGGATTATTTTTTGTTGAAACGACGAGCGGTAAGTGGATAGAATTGATGTTTTGTTTATAATGTTTGAATTTGTTTCTTCTTTTCTTCTTTCTATTTCTTTATTGAGCGGAATGGAAAATGAGGTTTAATTGTCAGAACCACAAGCTCCTTTTGTATATAGTTTCAGCATTTTAATCTTTCATTACATTCTAAAGATATGTACTAAAGAAACTATTTTATAAATTTTTAATTCGTCCTATCCTTTTTCAGATGTACCATGTCAACCACCAAGCTATTTCAAATGTAAAAACGGCGGATGCATACACGTAATCTTCAAGTGCGACGGAGAGGACGACTGTGCGGACAACTCCGACGAGGTGGACTGTGGAAGAAATTTGCCCGTAATTTTTTTTGCAAATCACATGACGATTTTCATATCTCAAATCAACAGGCAGACATAAAAATGTATAAAATAAAATTCTTCACTTTCAGTCGTTTGCGGATGTGTGCAAGCCGCATGAATGGCAGTGCGTTGATCGCTTCCATTGCATTCCGGAGGATGAGTACTGTGACGGTAACAAGGACTGCATCGACGGTAGCGATGAAGAAGAAGGCTGCCACTATAAAGTAAGTAGATATATGTACACTAATGCGATGCAACTATTAGTAAAATTTTAGGAAAATATATTGATCGCACTAAAATTTTTCAAAGAAAACGTGCACCGCGTTCAAATGCAA
>UELX01006583.1:0-10548 GCA_900480035.1 Eupelmus urozonus | reverse complement strand
GAAATCTTGAATTTTGACTATTTTACCCACTTACCACGGGTTTTCTAGCCAACCAGCTCACCAATTTATACCAGGTTAGGCTTAAAATACTCCATTAGAGTACCACTACAGAATAAATGGATTACTTTTTCGAAAAACACTTAAAAAATAATTATTAAAGACACTTATGTGCGTAGATTTCACTTTAAAATAATTTATTACTAAAATTTTGCACATAAGTGTCCCAAATAATTATTTTTCAAGTGTTTTTCGAAAAAGTAATCGGAGTAATTTAATCAATGGGAGCATTTGATCTGTGATTATATATATAGAAAGAACAAAAAATTTATATTAATAAAAGCTGTGATATACTATTTTAAATTGTAATAAATGCTTTAATCATTTTCAGTGATTTCAACTCAGGCTGGCCCCCTTAAAAATCCATTCCTTCAAAAATACCGGTGCCGCGCAATTAATATGAAGATAATTATTTAAAAAAGCATTTAAGAATTTATAATCCTCATGTCTGCACACCCAGCCTGCATCAAATTTAACCTGTAATATTAAAACCCAACTGACATAACCATAAATGCCAAAAATAATCAATGAAATTAAACGCGATGATTAGGCGCTTTATCAAATTAACTTAAATTATCGCCATAATGAAGACGGATTAAGCCGTCCCACAATAGACTACTCTCCAAAACTTTTCATTTCCGCCTCACAAAGAGCCTCCCCTACAATCGATATCATTAGAATGCTCGGCGCGAATAGCTAACCAGAAAGACGCGCGTAACCGAAGCTCACATGTATCCCGGCGAGAGGGAAAGGTCCAGCCTGGACTCATAACTCAGGGTTAGGATCGCGCGGGGGCGGCCCTGCGGATGCCGTTCGCCGCGCGGCGCTGTACACAAGGTGCCGAACTATTAGCCAACATTCCAGATAGCGCTGCGCTTGGCCCGCGTATTATCGATTATACCGGCAACCATAATGCCAATTACGCTGGGCCAGCGCACGAAGAGTAACTACGCTCCTGCCATTCCTCCGATCTCGCCGCGCAGAGACAGAGAGAGAGAGAGAGAGAGAGGAGAGAAATAGCCGCACACACAACTGTCCGTGTTCCAGCGCTCCGACATACTAGCGGTCTTGTTAATGCGGACATTCTTGGCCGGCCGCGTCTGGCTGGCTTCGATTCTCGGACGTTAAATTTTTATGGGGTATTGCGGAGCTGCAGAGCCTGGCTTTTTGCCGTTTGTGGAAAAAAAACGTTCGTAAATTCGAAAACAATGTTCGCGGATTTTTCAAATAGTTCGAGGCTTGCCTAGCGGAAAATTGGTTAGAGTGACCGGTCGACTTGGAAAGATTGCTGTGCTGTTGATTTTACGGACATTTTTTAATATTATTGCCGAGTAACTAGATGTTGCTTAAATTATTGATACTTTAACAGAATAATTGGAATAATTTAGGTTGCGACCTACATACTGTATATAATTTAAATTAAAGGCAAATGGTTTTCATTCCTTCGCTGCAAAAGCACCTCGCTGAAATGTGGTCAGCAATTTTAACACAGTAGGAAAACAAAAATAGATTTTTACAAAACTAGAAAATTGAAATGAAAAAAACAAATAGCTATCCATTTCACTGTGAGAGATTTATTTAAAAACATGAAAAAGTATTAGTAATAGAATAATAATGTTATTTAGAACAAATTGAAATCTTTTTTTTCTTGTAATTAAAAACAGTTGTTTTTACGAGTCAATCAGATTTATTAAACGTTTTTTCTTGTCGAAAGTCAGCAACGCCAATGATCCCAAAAGCAGGAACAAATATCTAAAAGCCAGTGTGATCGCTGATCCAGGAGCGAAATTCCGTAACTTTGGTATAAACTCCAGGATAGTAGGGTTGCGCGCAGCCCAATCCCCATGAAACAATTCCAATAAGTGTCCCATGCTGAACCAACGGCCCGCCACTGTCCCCCTGCAAACAAACCAACACTCATCCTCCACAATTCTCCAGACCAAAAAAAAAAAGAAAAGCAGCTAGCTACCTGACAGGCGTCCTTGCCGCCAAAACTGACGTAACCCGCGCACAGCATTCTCCTGGACACCTGCCTGCCTCGGTAGAGGCGCGTGCACTCCGAGTTGGAAATGAGGGGCACGCTCACCTCTCTCAGGTGATTGCTCAGCTCGCCGTCGCTCTCCAGCACGCCCCAGCCGGTCACCGTGGCCTCGCTGCCCGGCGAGTAGTGGTCCGAGAACGGGGCCAGCTCGATTGCCTGGACTTTATCGCTAAACTCCAGCGGCGCGTCCAGCTATATATACGTGGGTGTGCGCGCACGAGCGGAACATTACGATTATTGCACTCTCGCTCGCTAACCGACGAGCAGCTCCAAGAATCCGAGCTTTTTACAGCGAGTAATGTATATTTCATTCGCTACGACTCTTGGAGCGCTAATAACCGCGAGTAACGCGCCGACACTTACCTGAATAAGGCCGATGTCGTTATCCGAGCCCGGAGAATAGAAGTTCTCGTGAACGATTATATCCTCGGCCTTTCTCACCTGCCCGCGGCCGCTCAGCGTCGTTGAGCCGGCTTTTATGCTGATCGATTCGATGGACGCACTGTGGGGCCAGTGTAAAAATCATGAGGTATTAATGATGGGGTTTTGATTTTGATGGTTTGTCGTTTGGCCTACCTTTGCAGGCAGTGAGCCGCGGTGATGATCCATTCCTCGCTGATGATTGAGCCGCCGCAGCGGTGACGGCCGTCGAAGCGGATTGATACCTTAAATCAGTAGTCTAATTTAGTGCTTACTCTTTTTTGTGAAATAGTGTATATTTATGTTTATGTTCACCTGGTGAGGATGCTCGTCGATGCTGGTTTTGGAGCCTCCTACGACTCTACCGTCGTCTGGTTTTGCCTCGACACTTTTTGGAGTTTCTGCATGCTCGGTAACTTCCACTGACGCTGGAAAAATAGTATTTGGACATGTTTTAATTAATTTAGCTGTATAAACTTTACTCAAAAAATTCTCCACACTTATAGAAAAATTAGTTTTAAAACTTTTTGATATTGAATTTCAATCAGTTATAAATATACGAAAAAGAAAAGTTAAATTAAACTGAACTAGCAAATGTTTAAATTTCCAATCTTTGTAAGCGCAGTATGATTTTAAGAAAATAAAATTTAAATCACAAATATTGCTAATTGTTAATTTACTTTTTAAATAATTTAAACAATCTTTAAAAAGTATTTTTTTAAAATGATTTTCGATATTGTATTAATTTTTTTTTTTAAACTCAAGTTAAACTTGCACTATTCGAAGCACTATAAATGTTATTATTATATTATTTAACACACACCGAAAGCAGGAAAGTCCTGAGCAAAAGCACACTGCACAAGTAGTAAAGAACAAACTAGAAGCCGAGCATGCATTGTGACACTTGTACAACGACTGTCCACTCTTTATGAAAGGCAGTTCTCTTTTAAAGATCGCGGTTAATTGATGTCCCCGGAGCATTAAAATTTTCCTCCTTTGTGTACCTAATATCACATCCTAGAAGAATGATCGTAAAATCGAACTTTTTTGTTCCGCGCTCAATTAGACCGTTGAAATTGATGAGGCACTCGCGTGCCCGGAGCGGCGAATAAAAAAGAAAGAGCACTTATTGCTTGAAAAAATAATAAATTTCCTTTATGGTCCTTTCGAGGCATTGTTTGTCGCGTCGTTCGCGGCCCAACTCAGCGCAAATCGATATCGGCTTTTTTAGTTAATCAGCCTACTCGGCCGAAGTTAATTAGAAAACAAAAACTGCCCCATTCTCTATAAGTATATAACGCCCTAGAAGCTTTAAAACGTAAACAGCTACGAAGAAATAAAAAAAATAGTTGTGAGCAATGCAAGAGCTCTGGGCTTAGCGGGCTTTGCAGTTGTATAGATATATATAGGCGGTGCGGCTGGGATGCCGGTGATCGTTGCTGCCGGCAGCATCGCGACAAAGGTCCTCTCCTCGAGCCGCGCCAGGGATAATTCATCGTTATCGGAAGCAGCCGCCCAACCGGCCGTGCCTGCTCCGCTGTATACAAGGCGCCGAACTATTAGCCAACATTCCTGATAACCCGTCACTATCGATTATCCCAAGACCATAATGCCAATTACCCTTCCCCCATTCACGCTTGTTGCATATTTCACAAACATAAATCTACATCCCTTTACACTCTTGAATTCATGTATCATCCGCGACCCTCTTGCCGTTTCGTTATCAAGCTGCTCGTAAACTTACAGACAAGCTTATTTACATAGTTTTAAGGTTTTATTCTCGTTTCTATTTTCGATTGAGTAGATTTATCTAAATTTGGAGATTTACAATTTTCTTTTAACAAACACTTATTTTTATAACTAATTGTTAAATCTTATTATTCATCATGTGTATAGACGTAAAGTGAAGGAATCCAAATAAAAAATAAAATTCGACTTGACTATGTCAAGGAAGTTACGTATTGCGTGAGTTTTAGCAATTTATCAGTTTGTGCTGAGAGCATAATTAAGGTAAGTTTGTACAGTTGGAGTCAACTAATCGAAATTCTACTGACAAAAGTGTCTCTGATTTTTATTTCATACTCAAGTACTAAAGTTAAAATTAAAAATTGCAAGAATTGTGCAATTTATCTGCTTAGTATTGATATAGAAATTATTAGGCAACAGCCACTCTTAATTTATTGTTAAATATTTTCTCATAGTTGCTACAAACAATTTATTACAAAGGATTCAATAATTTCATTATAAACCTAAACATATCTCTTAATTTTATTTGACATATATTTTCGTGTTATCATATTAACATAAACTTGACTTAAATTAATCCAAAAATTTCATTTACTTCGCCAAGCAAAGCAGACGCATTTAACCATATAACCGCATCTATCTGCACAAGAGGCTTTCTCGTGTTCAATGCCTCACGCGTTTCCAGCTGCTGGTGATGAGATTTACAGTGTCGGTGCTGTAGGCTACAGGGTATCTAAGTACACGACTACGTCGAAGCCGTTGTCCATATATATGTCTAATCGTCAAAGATGTGATTTACCTCGTGCCTAACATCGGTTTCTGGGTCCAGGTGCGAGAGTATTTCAGGTATGAAATCCGACTGATCTCGTTTATTTAGTGCGCCATTATCTAACGGAAACCCAGTTTATTAGTTATATTTCCTACAATTATTTTAGATATTTAAAATTTCATTGAATAATTATATATCACACATAATTGAAGATTAATTGAACTTTAATTTAATTTAATTACACGTTAATATTCCTTTTCAGATTTTTGTATTTGCTTATTTTCGTTTATCAATTTTCCCTTAATAAAAAGAATATCATTCATAAAAAGAATATCAAGAAGATTTAAATTAAATTTATGACAAATTTATAAAAGAAACCGTAAAAATAAACATGTAGTTTTTCTTGAAATAACTGACCGATTTAAAAGCAATTCTTCTTTCCTGAGAAATCAATAATATTGCCTGTTACAACAAAAGATCACTGTCAAAGCACATACTAAAACAAGCTAAGCATGGAAATACAGTCGAACAGTGAGTGAATGGAGCAGAGCCTGCAGCTGTCCACGGGCGAGTGAACTGAATGGCCAAAGGAATTATGTAGCGGCTTCCGCGTCAATCACAACTACACAAAGTGCACAACAGCCGAATGGCGCAAGACGCTGTGCAAATGCATAGATATATGTCTGAGCACTAATGCTGTTTACTTCTCAACCGCCAAACTCATATTATCTCAAATCATGCATTGTCAACAGTCTGTACCTAGTATCCAAGTTAGCCCAAGCAGTAGCAGGTTAAATATTAGTGACTAATAATTTGAAAATCTATCAATAAGGAGAACTAGATAAATAGGAAAAACCAATTAAATTGAAATGTCATTCAATGTTTTATAACGGCTAATGGATGTATGCATATTGTTTGGATTTACATATTACATTTTTATATTCCTACATCTTAAAACATCGATTTTAAAATACACATTAAAAAAATATTTAAACTAGATTTATTTCTTTAAAATAAATAATAACAAATTCATATTTGTTTAATGCAAGTTAACTTCGACAAATACGAGTTACTTTAATTTAAAAATATAGTAAAAAAGTAAATTAGTTATTTTTGAAGAAATCACTGTGGATTATTTAAATTATGTAGGTTCATTTAAAGATAAATCAGAGTTAATAGTCTTTTTAAATAAATAATATAAAATTAAAAAATATTCGTTTAAAAAAGAAATAAATTAATAATATTAAAAAAATTACATATCTTGTTCATGACAATTAATATAGCAATAGATTTTTTATACTTTTTTTATTTGAAAAATTATTTTATAATAAAAATCTGATGCATTAACAAGTTGACGGCTTTTATTCGTTTTAACGTAACGCTATTTCAGAAAAATTATTTTATAAAATTCTACGATAAAAATAATTTTATATAATTGTACTTTTAAAATGTACCTAAATATTATATTTCAAAATCATGTTGCATACAATATTATTTTAAAAATACATTGCATATATTGCTTTTTCAGAAAATTAATAAATGGAAATTATTTGCAGCACATGTTCAAAATAGTGTTGTATGTGCTATGCGATTTTGAAATAGAATCATATTACATTTTTTAATAGCGTTAAACAAAATTATATTTAAAAAATATATATTTTATATTTGAGATATCATTTTATAAAGTAGCTTTTTAGAAATAAAATTATATGAATGAAGTTGGATATAATCTAAAAATATTGACATTTTATTCAAAGCACTAAATAATTTATAATATCAACTTATACTTTGAATCAAACCTTTAACCAAGAATAATTATTAACTAATAAGTTAATTTCATTTTTTCTTAGCATTTTACAGAATATTTAAATTTTAATATTTAACTAAAATCTTTTATAAAATCACTTATAGATGGAATTGGATTTTCAGTTTATTAATAGGATAAAAACTTAATTTAAAATAGAAGTATTTTTCTGAACGTTTATCGATGCAAAAAAAAGATAATCAGAGTTCATTCTTTAAATATTAGGTATTTCATTGTGAAATGCACATTCTTTTATTGCGACTCATCAGGCGAACTCATTGTAAATTCGTATTATAAACCTTATCGTGCGAGACTGTCAATTAGCATAATTTTCCAATTACTCCAGCCAGTTCCCTGAACTTTGGCGTCAGTCTGACACGTTTGATCGATGCCAACAGCTTAAGTGAATGAAAATTCTGCATGTTGCAATAAAACTACCGAGTTGAATGACAAAGTTAATCCACTTTCATTTTCATATTTCCTTTTTTTCGTCAATTTATCGATTCAATTTTTCAATTTCGTCTATTTCCACTGCACCATTACGTGTATTGCAAAAATAAATATAATAAACACATGACTGATTGCAACTAAAAAACTATTCTTTTTTAAAAATGGCTACAAATTATTCACAAACCTTTCATAATCAAAATATGATCGAATGTTTAAAACATACTCTCAAGTAATAAAGCAGGTGCAAATCAATGTTTGTCTTCTTTTTTTTTATCAAGTTTATCTTTGGCACAGATCAAGAAATTTTTATCAGATTGTGCGATTTCAGCTCGTTGCCAAAGTCTCACTTCGCGAGGCGAGTGCGAAAATAAAGAAAAGATTTGGATAAACGAGCGGTGATATCATTTTATCGGTTATATAATGGCGTCTGAAAAATGCATAAGAGTCTCGATAATGGACTACGTCTCGGCCAGAAGGGAGGATTTCGCGGGAGTCTCTTTCTGATTATGCAAATGATTATTTTAGCATTGGCGCGTTGACCATCGGATTTATATGCTAATAGGGCGTTAGCACGTAACACGCAGAGATATTTGTAAAAAGATGGGCTCGCCGCCACTACCGTCGACGCCATTGGCAGAGTAAAAAGAGAGTAAGAGAGAGAGAAGGAGAATCTCACGGCGCCGACATTCCAAAGCGCGAATATTTTCTTCCCCCATTATCGATGCGTTTTATGGCCCTCGGCATATTTCAATGCATAATTTATGCCAGTGACACTGCCGGACACTGGCATTTGCATATTTATAGTAATGTTTATAAAACATTAATGCAGCACCGCTACTCACTCTTGCAAGCGCTTCTTTTTCAAATTTTCTCTAAATCCATATTTTATTTTAACAAATCAAGTTACTCAGATGGAACATACTATTCACATATATTTAAAAGTTAAATTAATTATAAATTCTATTTTTTAATTTATTAGAACAAGATCTTAAACAAAACAAGTATGATACTATTAATATAATATGTTGTCGCTAATAGTTGAACAAAACTAATACAGTTACTACAAAAATTTGACTATACGTAATTTCTCAAGATTTGTCGAAAGCCTTACATCGACACATCTAATGAAACTAAAAATACTATACGATAAGAAGAATTAGCTTTTATTTATTGCTCAGTGATAAGAATAATGAAATAAAATATACTTTAGATAGACGATTTCCTTTATATAGAGTAAACAATGGTCAAAGAATTCAGTGTATCGCTAAAAGAAGTAACAATGAATCAATTTTTCATTTCCTTGCTGATTGTAATTGGAAGTGTGTCATTGTGCCAGTGTTTTCGGTTAAGTGAGAGTGAAAAAATTGTGTCGACTCATCTCTTACCCACCAAATCATTAAAAATTATAAACGGTGAAATTGCTAATATTCAAAACTTTCCATATGTGGTTAGTATTATAACAGACTATAAAATAATTTTATAATAACGTAAGCTTTGAGAAGAATGAGCATACTTGTATACTTTTTAGTTATCGTTTTTATACTTATTATAGAGGAATAGAATAAAAAATTGCCATACAATTTAAAATTATAATTAGCTAATAAGTTTAAAAAAAATTAATTTTTATATAACGAAAAAAAATTATTATTTACAAATTCTCTAAGTAAATTTATACAATTTTTGAACAAAAATTGCATATTCATTTAAAAAATTAAAATTTCAAATTCTATAAACTTTTTGTAGGTTTATCTTAAAGTTCCAATTAAAATTAAAATTAGTACATATATTTTATAATTTTATAGTAATTCTTAAGATTTTTACAGCCTGTGACAGTTTTACTATCAAGCATTGCAATTTTTCCAAAGATTCTTTCAATTTTTCTGTCACTACGATTATGAGTTTAATTATTGTCATGAAAACTAAATTCAAACTTTTATGATATACTTTAAAAAGCATACTTAAAATTAGAGTAGTATTTTTTTAGTCATGAATTTAGATTAATTTTTGATTTTCAATATGTATGTATCAAAAACAAAATATTCGTTATACCCTTACAAAAATATACTTCTATCTATATCTATCTCTCTCACGCCTACGTACACACACATACACAATGAAAAATTTAAACTTTTTAATTAATATGCTTCTAGCACAGTTTTAATTGCGTGCTACAATTATTGTATAAAGTATTAGAATTTATCTGAACATCTTGTATGTTTGAATTGTAACGGGGTATTATCTGTCAACTTATTATCTTTTGACGATTACAAAACTTATTAACATTATGCTAATTTTTTTGTAAAAATCAGGTATCTCTTCAATATAATGGAACTTTCTACGGTCACGATTACGATCATTATTGTTGTGGTAGCATTCTAAACGAAAGATGGATTATAACTTCTGCTCAATGTGGACAAGGGTAAATTATCTTAAAAATTGTAATTATTTTAGTTTAAACTTTTCGTTTCATAAATATGATGTTTCTAAGATAACTTTAGTCCTTGAGTTTTGGTTGCTAAGACTATAAAATACAAAACAGCATACCACTACTTCTTTTTAATTAAAAATATTTTTATTTTTTAAAAGGAACCAGTATTTTATATTAAACATGAATATAGATACGTTATAATAACTTGGAAATTGGCTCTAAATTTTTTATTAATGTGGTGGCGAAGAATTAATAAATTTTATTAATTTTAAACGAAATACAAAATTACAAATTGTATGAAATTATATTATACTTTACTCACATAACAACAAATGTTAATTTACAATTAATTTGTTTTTAATAAAATAATACAGTTGAACTGACTAATTTTATTTAATTAAATTAATTTCACTAATATTGATTGTTTTGTTATGTGGCTTTTTAATAATATACAGATATACGTTCTAATTAAGAAACAATTTCAGGATTTCATTTTGTTTTATATTCTTTACAGCTGTAATATAATATATAGCTATAAAATAGAGAAAGTTTGATCACTAGAATATTTTTTATTTAAATGCTGCTTTAATTTAAATGTTTACGAATTGAAAAGTAGTTATCTGAAAGTTAAATTATTCTTAGTCATAAATTTTGATGTATAGGTTTTCATACTTTTTTCTATACATTTATAGTTAATCTTTTTATTAGAATATTTGGATATGTGATATAAAGATAGTTGTTTTTATATACTTATTTTATTATTACTCTATTTTCAGATTTAAAGTGAATAAATAAACGATGTTAAAATGCATACTATTTATATAAATATTTGT
>UELX01006582.1:0-10550 GCA_900480035.1 Eupelmus urozonus | reverse complement strand
TTTTTCCGTTTGGCGAGTCTGTCTTTCTTTTCCAAAGGGTTCTACTAATTCTTAATAGACCATTTTTCTCCGTGTACCAATTAAATTCTTATTAGAGACAAAAGACGCAGTTTAAAAATTAGGCATTTTACTTAAATATGTTCTTGGGTTATAAGTTGTAGTGTTTTAAAATTCACATCATAAATCCGGATCAGATTCGCACTTTAACTTTGAGAGAGTAAGAAAAGTTGAGAATGTTAACATCCGAATCTTACGCAATTTTCTTTAATTAAATTAGGGTTATTTACTCCGCCCTCCAATTTGAAGTCATTAAAGTTTTTCAGTAGTTTATTACTTGAAATTGCCAGCTACTGTCTTTCAGAATAACTGCGTTTCTCAGTTTCAGTATCTTCAAAATATCTTAAAATACTAAAAAATTAAATTGATCTAAATTTCTAAAGACTATTAACCTTTTAAATTACAAAACTGATTTTACAACAATTTGCTTCTGATAAGCATTTAAAGTTTAAAATCGAGACACCACCGATCCGAAAAAAATATCAGCGCTACAGAAACATCATTCCCTCATTCCCAACTGCAATATCCAAGCGCGTCGCAATGCCGCTCGCCCGATGCGGCAGGCATTAAAATTCATCAGAACCGCGGGCTTCGCGAAAATCATCGGTTCCACAATGAAGCTCTCTCTCCCTTTGACTCGGTCAAAAGACCAACCCCGCGCGCTCGGCGGATGCGCGCTCGCTCTTCCTGCCGAAAAAGATAAAGAGAAAGAGAAGGAGAGAAAGAGAGGAAAATTGCTCCTCCTCTTTCTTTACGGGCTGGCGCTCGCGACTCGGCATTAAAGACGACAGAAAGAGAGAAATGGGTTATACGATATCCCCGCGCCCGATGAGAAAATCACAGGAGACTTCCTACGAGTCGAGAGAGAGAGAAAGAGAGAGCAAATTGCGACAACGCGCAGGCAGAGAGAGAGAGAGAGAGGTGGGATGATTCTTTCGCGGAGATAAGAGAAGCCCGCATATGTCGCGCGTAAAAAAGTTTTATTATTCGCTTTTTCTCCGTGTGTGGGAAAGGTGCGCCTGTCTTTTGCTATCGATCGAATTAAACGCGACACAGATCTTTGAACGCACGGCAAAACAGAGAATAAATCGCACCTGCCTGCACCTGTGCTCTGGGTTTTGTATGTGTTTTTATTAATTCTTTGAGGTACGCTGCATTTATTTATTGGTTGCTGAGGTTTTTTTTCTATTTTCTGAGTCGCTGAGGTGTAAGATATTAATTATATTGATTGTATGAGGTGAAGAGTGCGGTCGGTTTGTGATGGAACTATTTTTATATAGTAAGATCGTATTTCTGGAAATTTTTCTTATAAACATTGTATGGTTACATTGCTTTTATGTGGATGAGCTCTTATATGTAATATAATATATTGGCTACACTCCATGAGCACAAAAATTTTGTTTATTAATTAAGTAAGTCACTTATCAATTAATTAACTAATTACTTTCTAGCACTGAACAAAAATTTAATCTCTAAAGTTTTGAAATTAATGTTTTATAACAATATTATGAAACTTTTATCTTGCTTCTATAACTAAATATTTTTATATGTACAATTTATTTTTAAATATAACTGTTAATTATTCTGCAGAAAATATATCGTTTGGTACAGAAAATGGCAATAAGAAAACTGTCAAATTCGTAATCAATTGCAGGTGTTGTAACAATAGTAAAGAGGGAAATGAAGCGTCGATAAACGTTTATTCATTTTTTTCTTGGCATTTCAGAGGTTGATTTTCTCATAATGAGCATAATTATAAGAAGCATTGTCACGGTTGAATTTAAAGAAGGCAGATTAAAAACTGATGGAATTCAGCGTTTCTTTTACGCAATTATTTCCGCTTGAATGGTTTCAATTTATTTACAACTTGAGAGTGAAGTAAAATTTCTTCGAGAAATCGTTTTGTATTTATGGTGACAATACAGATTTATCTTAATAAGTTAAAAGCTGATATTTATAGTTTGAATATCGTCACTTTAATAATGACAAAGAAATGTATTTTTTAATTTTTGTCTATATTACTATTCAAGCCAGAACTAGCAAGGTCTTACATTTTTCACTTGAACTGACAGTGATTAAACGAAATTCAATGATATTCTTTACAGAAAATATTTAAAAAATGATATCCAAAAACTTTATTTTATAACGCAATTTAACAAAATACTAAAAAATATGTAAGAATAATTGTTAAAATTATATTTTGTATATTTACTATAAGATCTAAAGTAATTTATAAATTTTGTCTACCATTACTTTCATAATTACATTGCCACACTATTTAGAGCTTCACGACTATGATATTAGATATCCAGCATTCTTTCAGCTCTTCATGCAAACGTTAGAATTCGTCGAATTCCCAAAATATTATAAAAAATAAAAAGGTTCCCCGTAAGACAAAAAACCGTCGAAAAAAGGTCGGCAACATAATCAGACGAAACTCGACCTCGATCCTTAGAGACACCATTTTTGCCTCAAATCAAAATTCTTCCCGAAAGGAAAAAACAATAAGCAATCTTTGGATTTCCCCTCGCATTCGCTGGAATAGAATCTGAGGATCCCAATTATCTCCACACTGTTTGGCACATTGAATTTCAAAGGGTCCGCATAATTCGATGCGCCTCGCCACTCGCTACTGGTCTCTTCAACCTACATTGCTGGAAATTCCGCGTTGAGTTTAATATAGGAAATTGCGAGGTATATATTATTGCTTTATTTTTTTCTGTTATAGATACAATAATTATTTCTGGCTTAATATTTTAATATTTTAATGTATGTCTTAGAAAATGGCATACTGTTTTATGTAATTACTTAAAGGTATTACTACTGATTTACGGGTTTATTATTTTACGGACAAGAAACTACTATGAATATTAATATTATTTTGTTATAGATTTTTCTTAAATTTTGAAACAAAAATATTTTTAACTTATGAAAAACAATTATTATTTACATAAGTTTGATTCAAATGTCTATTAATTTTTAAATATTACAAGACTTATTAATATTCTTAAGTTGTAATCAATACGTTTTATAAAGATTATTTCGATTAATTAAGAAAAATGAGTAAAGTAGAGAAGAGCGGCTAGTTGACACACAATTAACATTTTTATTTTATTGATATCTTCCTTAGGAAATTAGATTTGAATATATGCTAATCATTATACATATTAACAATGCTATAATTTACCTATAGAATATCAAATATTACCAAATACTAGTATTAAACAGTAAATTCTTTATAATTGAACGTCGAACTTCGCGTGTCAACTAACCCCGCTCTCCCCTACAAAATTTGTTTCGAAATTGGTTGTGTTTATTTTAAATTTTTTATTTTCTAAAAAACATTTAAATCAATTAATAAATTTTGCCGTTTTAAAACAAAATTATCAAGCAATTTTAAAAATATACTTAAAAATTTACATTCAAATAGGTAAATATACAAAAACTTTTCGTTTTAAGAGAAAACTAATTTTTTTTTAGCATCTCAATATCTTCTGGATACATAGAGCTGGTCAGATTACGGCTACTTGGAAACTTTTTTAATAATTAAAATTGAACTGTAAGTATCTAAAAAGAGCCAATAGAAATATCTTTTAAACTTTAAATATCGCGGCGAACAAGCCATACTTTACTTAAAATATCACTTTATTAAATATAGAAAAAATTCTGTGGTAAAACTTCTTAATCGAATTTTAACTGTCGGAGTTTTTTAATACTCTTAACTCTTTGAAGCGCAAGATATTTTCTGGAATATTAGTTTCCAAGTGAGCTTCATCATGAATTTACAAAATTTAATAGATTCTGTTTTACGAGATTTAATAATTATGGGTCATATACATCTTAGAATTTTGAAAAAGAAGAAATTGTAAATTATGAATTCAAATAAAATTTTTTAAAGTAATTTTAAGTATGCACTTTTTACTCCGTAGTTCAAAAAAGTCTGATTTCATTGAAGGAATTATATAGCTTTATCAAACCCCAGTTTCACTAAACCAAATATTTTCGCCCAAAAAACTGTTTAGTGTAAGATCCAGCTTGATAAAAATCAATTTTAAATTATCAGTATTGTTTTAATAGCAATCTTAATTATTAAAGTTTTGTACAAATTTAAAATGTAATCTATGCTTTCAATATACAATGTAATTATAAAAGCTTCAAAATTTTCGATAACGTAAAGGACACTAAATAAATTATAATACCTTTTCTCTATTAATTTTTATTTTTTAATAAAGTTTGAACTTAGAGGCCAAATAGATTCCTTTGATGGAGGGATGATATTTTCACAAAATAAGATTTTTGTAACAAAGTACGTTCAAAGTCACAAGAAAAAGGTAATATATGTTACGAATTCTTCAATTAAAAAGTTTTATTTAAATAATTAATGATATACTTTTTCTCAGATTTTAATATGAATCTGATTTAATTTTTGAAAAAGTATTTATTAATTAATGCAAGCTCACTATACGGATTAACTATTAATTAATGAAAGTAAAATATAAATTTAAAAATTCAAAAATGTTGTTTATTTTTCATAAGCCATTTTCACAATTTTTTTCTTAAGCTTTATACCGAAATATATACGCCAAGGGCAAAAGTGATATCGGATACATAATTCCCTTATGTGTGCCAGCAAACCTGAGAATGCTTTGACCTATCCTATTGTAAGCTTCACTCGTAAAATAATTCAAAATATAATATTATTGTAGCCAATATATTGCATAAATTAAAACTTTCTTAATAATCTTTACATTTGTGTGCATATAATAAAAATATTATAACTTCCGTCGGAAAAATTGTTATAGTGTATTAAGAAGTGAGTCACTTTTCGAAGGTGGTTTGTGGGCTATAATCCATTCATAAACGTTGTAAAATTGTTATAATTTTAAAATCTATATCATCATAAATGAAAATATTAATGAATTAAGTTAAAATAATACTTTATGATTTTTGCAGTGTAATTAAAAACAAAATATTTTAAAAAACATTAAACTCAAACTTTGATGAAGTTAAAATAGAAGAGAGTGGACTTCGTCAGTCATACGGGTGGATAGAAATAAAGCCAGTAGTTCTTCAAATAAGCCATAATTATAATGGAAACATTACTGAGACTATATACTTTAGGAAAATACACTAACATATAACTTTAAATTATGTTAAATTTAGTCTATTTACTTATATGAATGAAAAATATTGAATTTCGCCATGTATCGAACGAGATTGGAGCTAGTAGCCACAAAAAACACTGGTAAAAATCAACTTTTATTTAGTTAGCTCCGCTTTCTCATAAGAAAAAACTGTTGCTTTATAGAAAAACTTTAAAGAACAGTCAGAGAACAGTCAGTTAAAGAAATCATTTTAATTACATACGTTAATATAATTTTTTTATTTTTCACATTCCACCTTACTAATCTAATTCACCATTTACCAAGGTTTAAGGAAAAAGAATATAATTATTTATTTAAATGAAGATGTTTTATAATAGTTTGAATAGTTTATTTAAATAGAGGATAAAACTGCCGTATTCGTTTGTGATTAAAATCTAAATATGTAATTTTATCATTTAATTCATAATTTCTGTGTTTTAAAAATATATAACTATTAATAGATTTAAACAAATTAAATGCGTTAAATTAAATTAATTGTGCAGATAATTGCAAGATCACCCGCACAAAGGGACTTAACATGACACTTCCAATCGTCAAGGTGTCGATAGACGTGCGGTTATGTTGCCCTAGTGACGAGCTGTCCCACTACAAAGTTACATGTCCGCGACTATTCGAGCTTTTGACATGTTAAATTAAAGGCAGGAAATGAACGGAATTGTTGCTGCCAAGAGCTTTGTCTTATTAGTTTCAATTAATTAAAAGTAATTAATTGAGTTATGTAAAAGCTGTGTAATGTATATGGTAAATTAAATTTAATGAATTACATTCGTAATTTAATTAACAAACATTGAAAAAATTCATTGTAATATGATGCAGTTTCTTTTGTTTTTTTATGATAGGTATCTGTGTCTATTTATTAATATTAGGTTGGAATGAAGTTGGTGGTTATTTTCAATTACTACTAAATCGTAACAACTTTTATATAAAATCATAACAAGCTGAAAATTTAATAAACTAATAAACCCAAAATCTGTTCACTCGTTTTCACCCGTTCCAAAATCGACCTTCCGATAAACCTTCACAGTCAAATAAAAACAATCACGGCGCCAGCACAGCTCAAAGCTCAAATAACCGCAGAAGCTCTTTCAAAAAAATAAAATCAATACGCATAAATAGAAAACATTCATTCAACCCTTCTCGAAATAGGTCGCGCCGCTTCTCTCACTACTACACAACAAACTCCAAAACAAAAAAAAAATCCATCCGCTCCCAACCACCAGCTTCACCCCTTAAAAAAAAGCACATCCAAAGTCACTCATCCTTACCTTCAACGTCACTCTCCTGCGTCGTTAAAAGCCGCTTCCTCCCCTTCACGCTGTCACATGAAACGCGCGTCGGCAAAAATACGCGGCGGCGAGTGCATATACATGCGAGGAAACTGGCGCGTCCGCGAGTGTATGAGATAGACCGCGCGCTTCGAGGTCCGCGCGCCGACTGCAACGGGGGTGGCGCGCGCCCTCCCGAGCTCTCGCTTCGAATGCGCGCATCCCCTGCGCGCGCTCGGCGCTGATTGGTCGGCGAGCTGGGCCAATGAGGTTGGTCGCTGAGCACGCGGTACGCGCTTTCGTGTGTATGGATAAGTGTGCGATGCGTCAGCTGAGGAGTGTTGAATGTGGTGACAGTGTGTGGGATGGTTGGGGAATGTGGCGCTGGGGGTTGGGTGAATGGGAGGGTTAGATGAGGTGCGGAGTGGAATTAATAAATTAGTGAGATGATTTTTTTGTACTGGAAAGTAGGGTAGGGTCTATTGAGAGAGTCATTAGTTTATTTACTTTCATTATATTTATTTACTTTGAGTAAAATTAGCAGTTGAAGCGAATTTTTATACATTTTTATGACCAAAATAATAAAAAAACATACCTAATGAAAGTTATTCCTCAACCAAAGGTTTCGCAAATTATTGGCGTTGACTTCATTATTTGATTAATAATTTCAGATAAAAACAAAAACAAAGCACGTAGTGTCTAGACAGAATTGACGATTGAAATAGACGGGAATCGTGACGTATCTCTCCACAGCATTTATATGTATTCTTATACCATCGACAAAAACTTTTTAAATTCTGTTTTAATATCAATTTAAGCTTGGAATTTTTCGACCTTCTCTTTTAGAATGAATCTGTACGTAAATTTTTTTATATATTCTTACTTTTATTTAAAAAAAAGTTAATTACTATTACTGGAATCTTTATAAATTTTTCTACAATAATTCATATACATATTGTTTTATAAAACAATGATATCGTTTATTTATTACCATTTATGTGCTTCAATATCCAGTCGTGGAACAAATCCACACGCGTGTAAAATTCCGGTTTGCCCTCATTTTCAGGATCGTAATCGCTACACGCAAAACCCCAAGCAACAATACCTGCGAGCTTACCATCAATGACAGCTGGTCCACCCGAATCACCACGATAAGAAGACGACTCGTGATTACCGGCACAGAAAAAGGCGTTCGATATGGTCAGTTCCGGTTTTGTGTTTTTGCAAGTTTCCTGATCGTTTACTAAAACTTCGATCTTCTTTAAAACTTGCGTATTCGGGCGAGCTTTCTATATGAATAACGTAACTAATATTAAACTGGAGAAGAGCTTAAATTCTAAATTAATAATGATAGAATAATATACGTACGCCCTGAAGTCCTAATCCAACAACTACTAATGTATCTCCAGACTTCGGAAGATTAGAAGCAATTGGAATCGGTTGTTGATACTCATCAAATTTAATAGGCGTTGCTAACTGAAATATTTATTAGTCATATTGAAGGCGAAGCTTTTATTATTTTTAAACTGTCAGTACTTTTATGTTAACAAATAAAAATAATTTATGATTTAGTTTGAAAGATTAATTTATCCAACGGATTTCCTTTCTTTTACTTCTATAAATGATTTGTAAACTATTTTTCATGCATTTTGGCTGTGGAGATATTTATTTTACTGTATTTTTTCAATGCATAGGTATGTTTTATAAAAAAGAAACAAAATATTTTGATAAATACCTTGATTAGGGCAATATCATGAGAACCTGGAAACACGTGTTGGAATTCCTCATAATCTCCTGATATAATAATTTTTTTAATACTATAATTATTTCCGTTGATTGTCAAAGAAGTTCCAGAACTGACTTTAACTGGGGATTGCCGATATCTATAAGGGCTAGAAATAAATATATAGATTTTATTAAAATATAATTTTAGAATAATTTCGTTATTCTACAAAAAGCTTAGTACTGGTAACATTTACTTTAATAAATTTAGATTTTATTGATATATTTTGATTTACATTTTTTTCATTATATTTATATCGATGTAGTTAAAGTTTTTAAAAAAACCAATGTTCGCGTGTTTGTGTGAGTGAGGGTGTGTGTGGGTGGGGGTAAATTTATGCGGTGTAATTTTAACAATAAAATTATTATAAACATAATTTTCTAATATTACAAATGTTTGAATACTAAATCTCAATCGTTTTCATCAAAATTAAGTTAACAACCGTTTTGATAAGTTTGCTTATTATTTTTATAGAAAGTCAATTGTAGTATGAAAAATTTTGTTTCCGCGAAAAACATCATATTTATACTCTTATTATACGATGTGCGATAATGAATATTTCTTTTTATTTTAAAAAATATATGGTGCAAAACAATTTCTGAACAAACTATACATAATAATAACAAATAAGCATCATAATGATATATCTCTACGGGTTTCGAATAGACAACGCAATAGAGCACTTTTGTGTGTTTTCACATACAAAGAAAGTGTTTTTTTTTATATTTACTGTTTCGACAAAATAGAAATTAATTCTGCATTTAGTTTTTAGAAAATTAGTGGTACTTTAAAATAAAATAAATTTTATAAACGATAATAATTAATCTTATGTTAAAATTTATAAAATTATTTAAAATAAAATTACACACAACTTACCTAATACAATGAGCAGCTGTGACAATCCAGTAATCTGAAATTATTGTACCACCGCAAGTAGCATGACCATAAAAAGCATCCAGTGAAACCTACATTATGTTCAAGATTTTAAAAATACTTAAAAATATTCAAGTATTTACATTCTATAATGGAAAATTATAACTTGCCATAGGTGGCGCTTCTGCGACCCTTGGTTTTTAACCTAATAAATCTAAAATTACTCACATAAAAGGGTGCATCCTTTATTGAGATGAAAGTTCCATTGGTAATGCACTCTATTATAATAAAATAAAGTTTAAAATTTAAAATTAATTTATTTAACGTATTTTTCAAGTAAAAAAGAAAAATGAATAAAAATTATATATAACTTAATATAGTGTACATACCTGCACAAATACAAAAAGTGCTTAAAACAAAAAGAAAAATATATAAGAAATTCATTATGTAATATTTTACTTCAATTATTAATATTAAATTAAATTAGACTGTTATAGTTTGCATTTGTTCTAATTATTTGAATTTAACACTTGTTTTATTCATAATTGAATTTTAATCGAAACTTGAAACTTAATTGAATTTCTCTCAAAGACGAATGGATATTTATATACATATAATATCAATGAGTTGCTTGGAGTAGATACAGCGCAAATCTAATCTATTCTGTGATGTTTTAAAAAATTATCTTGGAACTTCTTATTATTATAGGTATTGAAAGTTAGAATAATTTTTCTTGGTAAAATTAATATAATTATCTTTTTCGTTATGAAAACTATTTGGGTAACAGAATATAGCAGCAATATAATTTATTAAAATACAGTTGAACTGTAATAATATTAACAAAAAATATTGTATAAATTAAAGTAATAATTTTGTAATAAATAATATAAAAAATGTTCATGCTAAAAGAAGTTAATGAACACTAACAAAATTTAAGTAGATTAAAACTGTGCATAATTTGTTACACCTTAAATATGTGTAAACTTAAGCTACGAAACTGTAATGAACATATTATTATTGAAATCCGCATTTAACGAAAATATTTAATTTTTTAAAGTTTTTGCCTCCTTACTGACTTTAAAATATGATAAAAAATTCAAAAACTCCAGTCATCTAAAACTAAGTTATAAATGATACATTGTAATAAAATAATGTTATATTGTTTTGTTGCTTTCAAAAATAACAAATAAACTAAAAAAAATAATTTAATTCACATAATATTAGATGTCTATTAGATAAGAAATTACCCTACTTTTTTCAATTTTTTTAGATTATAAAAATTTAAATATTTTTTTATGCCACTCTAACCTCAAAATCCTAGCTTTAAAATAATTTTTCGCAACAGCGTGGCCGAAAGTGCGAACTTCCCGCCCTAACCTAAAACGGAAAGTTCGTAATTTCGGCCTC
>UELX01006581.1:0-10552 GCA_900480035.1 Eupelmus urozonus | reverse complement strand
GTTTCATAGCGTGTAAGTTGACTTCAACAAGAGTTTATTGATTGATATATTTTGTTGTTATCACAAAATTGCTAGAACTTCTTATGCTCACAGTTTTGACTCATTAAACTGCAAATAAGTTCTTCAAGGACCTATGGCTGCAAAAGCGTAAGAACTTCAAGCGAAAATTTTTAAAACTTAACCAACTTGAAGTTAATGTGAGAAAGTAAATCAAGATGTAGAGTGACAATGGCTGTCAGAAATAACATGATATTTTGAGAATCTTAAATTATAACTTAAATTAAAATTAATAGAATAAATTAAATTATATTTTTGTTACATTTGGTCATATTAGAGGATACTATTACTTAACTTATATTTTTGTTTTCTCATAGAAAAAACTTTAGTTTTATATTTATACTTTTACATTATAACATTTATAATACACTAGGAGCTAATTAAAAATGATGTGATTACTATTAAATATTACAACAGTTATTACGTTATATACAAAAAACTTTTAAACAAAAACACTGTCTTTCCACTTAATTAGCGTTATGTATGCAATTTTTATTATTTATCCGAAATTTTAAATAAATTCTTTAGAATAATGTGCACTAGCGTAAATTTAGACACAAAAAATATATCATAAGATTAAAAAAGAACTCTAAAGCATAAAAAATTTAAATAATTAAAACCCAAACTAAAAAAAAACCCTAAACTACATCAAAATCAAAAATGCATAGAATATTTCAATTACGTCGAGTCCTCCGCTCGTCCAAGCCAAACAAATCGAACGCACCGCTGCAGCTGACAAGCCGACTTTTGATCCCGGGCAGACTCGCGCCCTCAGGGCAGCCGAGCATAACCGCAAGCGCTCGGCTATGCGTAACCCGCATCAAGAATCCATTCTTTCGCGTTATACACGCGCGACGCTCTCTCTCTCCAGAGCGAAAACCAATTTTCCGGCCTAATTTCAGAGGGATTATCCTGCATAAACGGAGGCCCTGCTGCCGCTACTACGCACACACAGAGGCAAGAGCCTCTCTGTCTCTCTCTTTGCAACGAGAGCTAGTTAACCTAACAGGTTGGCCAGACTCCAAAGAGCCTCGCCTCGTCGTTCCATATGTAAATACATATCCTCCCGCTGGCGTGGCTGTACACGTGTAGTTGCACCGAGGGTCGGCGCGCCGGTAGACTTAGAGTATTACGAAGGGATATAAGGAGGAGAGAGAAAGCCGCCGCGACACGAGATTACTCTAACTATTGTTCCCTCTCTCGCTTTCTCCTCAGTGCGCGGGAGAACTACTGTGCTGGAGACTTTGCTCGGAACGCTGCGACGAGCCATTCTCCCTCGTGTAGGGCTATGTATACCAGCGCCGGAACGGCCGACTCTCTCCGCGCGCTCTCGTTATTTCGATTAAAGGTTGCTCTGCGGGCTTATCTGCGGGATTACACCTGGGCTTTCCGCTGATTTTTATGGATGTTTCGGCTGTTTAGCTCTTATCTCGAGGCTGTTTTGGGGAAAAAATTTTGGTTTACGCAGAGTTTCTCATTTTATTTCTCACTCCCCAATTTAAATAACGAAAATGAAAAATAAACAAAATTGCCGAAACTCCGGCGACTTGTAACGCCGGGCAAAAAAAGCAGCGTGTAATTTAACCGGCGGCATCCGCAACGAGCGCTCGCAGCACGATAACGACGTTACGAGTCCCGAGTACAAATGCAATTGAAAGCCAGCAGCGCCGCTGGCTGCAGCATCCACCTTCCAAGTTTTGCGCGCATACGTGTACACACACGAAAAAGAGAGAAAGACGTTTGCACGGTCTGCCGAACTCTTCGACGCTCCCAGCTACTCGTCTTCTTCTTCTTCTCCTCTCGAAGAAGTCGCAAAATTGACTTCTTCCACGGGAGCTCGGGGCTGAATTTTTTAGCATCGCAAAAATTGTAAGCGAGGCTGCGCATAGCTGCGAGCGACGGCTAAATGGATGGAGGAAGAGGCAAGTTGCCTGACGATGGAGCAAAGATCTTTGTGAAAGTGGTAATGATAGAGCTGAACGGGCCTGGAAATTCAAATTTGACTTTGCGGGCTTTGTAATGGACTTTTTACAAGTAGTTTTGTAAGGGATGCTTTTGTCGTTTGTAATTTCATGGTTGTAAAGGCTTTTGGGTTTATGAAAATACAGGGATCCTTTTCGAAAACCGGAGGGGGTAGCTAATATACTAAGCGTAGACTCGCAGCACTGAATAGAATTGCCGGGAATTTTATTGTCGGAATCTCGTTGAACTGAAATTAATGGATGTAATGCAATTTTGAGTTTTAATTAAGATAAAAATTTTAAAATAATATAATTTTGTATTTCGTTTTGTTTTTATGATTACAGCAATATTATTAGTGGTATAAGGAATTGTAAATTCTACTTTATACAATGGGGTTTTATTAAAATACAATTCTCTAAATTTTCAGTAATTTCAAGTGAACCAAATGATAACAAGTATTTAAGCATTTTCAAATTACTAATAATGATATATATTAAACAAAAATTTTGAAATACTTGAAAATAATAAATAACCCTAAAACGCAAAGTTAATATTAATAACACGAACACATTTACACACGCGCATGTATCACCATTCTCCTATTATCAAACACCAAAATCTCGTTTCGGAACAAATGAACCGCGAAACTTAATCATCCTCCGTTTCAGACAAAAGCGCATAGACGGGGAAAACAGAGCAAAGGTCCACGGAAGAATTCACCGAAATAGCAGGTATAAAACAGAGCGCACGAACGTGAGAGGGCCGCAAGAAGACGGCTAGAGAGAGAAAGGAAAGAGAGAGGAATGAAGCGAGAGCCTCTCTCTCTCTCTCTCGTCGGAGGTTTCACGCGGTCCCGGAAATTACATTCGTACCTAACCGGAAGCTCGCGCGCTCTGACGAAGGAGACGGGCAGAGGGCGCTGGGGTGGGAGGACTTTGCACGAATTTTGAATAACAAATCGCTGCAACTGTGCTAATCCAAGGAATGCAAGAGAGACAGAGGAGAGCTTCCCTCTAGATGGAGGCTTTCTTGGGAGCTCCCTGGAACACCCAGAGAGAGAGAAAGAGAGAGAGAGTAAACAAGCCGGAATACTAACTGATGTAATAATCCGAATAACGAACTTGGCCCTCTCTCTGTCTGCTTGCGCGCAAACGTGAATGCCTTACCCGAGGATATGCTCGTAAATTCAGAGCGCGCGCGCGCGCTAGAGCAGCCTCGGGAAATGACCTTTTTAACGAAGGCAAAAGATGCGTACCTAATTTACAACAAAGTTTAATAGCCATCCTAATTCTGTTAGCCGAGTGGGCCGAACTTTTGCTCATTGTGCGCAGCTTTGGGATCCCCTTTTAGCAGACGCGCGGCCGCACTATGTGTAATTCGAGCTACGCGGCCCGGATATCATTTAACTTCCAATTTCGGACTTTCTTGCACGGCCCCTTTTTAACTCGCGTGTCGCGTCGAAAAAGTTAGGTAGGGCCCGGAAATTTCGCGTCCACCGAGGCAAAGTTTTACGCGCACTTCGACGCAGAATGCGCGATTACCGCTCCATCTCTCCGCGTACGTATAATTTCATTATTAGAGGGGCTTTAATTATCGTCAAGCTCGTTTCTTGGCGTGTAATTATATTCGAAGAGTCGGATGCAAGCTCAAGTTTGTATAGGGGCTGGTGGGGTCACTTAGCGCGCTTTTGTCGATAATTAAATGATCTCCTTTTAAAATATTTTCGCCCTCAAATTTATTCGCTGACCCCGTTGCATAATCCGCCGCTTTTTCCGTTCGCTTTTCGCTCATTGGATTACGAAATAATTGACTCGAAAAATAATTGACCAAACGAGCGGAACGCTCTTGATAATCCCCCGCGCGAGCTTAACACTGGTAATAATACCATCTAAAGAGTAATTAACGGTAATAATTAAGTAACCGTTATTCGCTCTCCGACTTCAAACAACAAATTATTTTACACACACCGGCATCAATCTTTCATCTTCTTCCCAGCGACTCATCACAAGTCAAGAACCCTCCCAAATAAATGAACGACTCATATAAAGTTCCACGGGCCGGACAGTCGAAAGCTGCATATTGTCTCTCGGTGCTTTAATGATCGCGGCGCGCTTATCCGTCGCGCGCGGCGTGTCTGGGTAGCATAGAAGTAGGGTCGAGGCGGAGAGAGTCTAAGGACTTTGCACAAAACAATATGAAACCGAGTGCCACTTAACGCAGCGGGCAAACACTCGACTCACTTTTTTATTGCAATGCGCGCCCCGGCGACTGGCTTTCGTACGTGACTGCGGGCTTTCATCGACCGAAACTCCGCGAGCTGGTATATACACGTATATAAATATATTTTAGTGTGGCTGGGGGTATATGCCTTTTCGAGTGTGCAGTTGAGTGTGGAGCTGGTGTGTATGTATAAAGCGTATTTTCGCCAACTTTCTAAACAACGTAATTAATCAAATTTTCAGCCCGAGCTGACGTATTATTTTCGAAGTTGTTTAGCCGCGTTTAAAAGTTTCCTCGTCGACGCTTCCGCGCGCAAGCTCCAAGAGGTGCTCTAATTTTTTTTTTTTTTCTTTTTTTTTTTGACAATTGAATGATTGTTTTGTTTGTTCGTTTTTACTCGTGCAATGCGGAGAGTGGAAAGGAAAATTAGTCTTTTTAAATTGAATAAATATATACGGACGTGACGGCTTTGAAGAAATAAAAACAATATTTGATTTTTACAAGAATTTTTTTTAAACTGTACACATAAACCAGATTTTTCTCTTGCAATAAAACGTTTTATTCCACTTTTTACAGTAGCTCGCGCAATATACTAACTATAAAACGACTAGAAAATATATCAAGCAGGCAACTAAGAAAAATCACATTTTAACGTAAAAATAACTCAATATTTCTTTACGAGCTACCCCCGCTGCACCGTATATTTCCGAAAACCATATTCGCGCGATGAATCTCAAATGACCCAACCACTAACCCAAATTCCACCCAAGGCCCGTCCACATCCATACAGCGACCATCGCTTTGAAAGCCCAGCCAATACAATAATTGAGACGAACAACGCGCACGAGAACCAGATTCGTACAAAGCCATGGCAGCAGCTCGCGCTTGTCTCGACAAGCTCGCTGAGGCCAATATTCCCGTCACGCGCCTCGTTCGAAAATGCATGCACGGACGACGTGTTTGCGTTATTCCCAGCAAAGAAGCGAGAGCACACCTGCAGTTAGAGCACGACGAATGAGCCCTCGGCTTTTATGGGCCGAGCCAAGAATACGAGGTCCTTTCACGCGCGGCAAGAAGGCTCACCGACCGCCGCCGGCTCTATGAGATACACACTCGACGGAGAGGAGGCTACTTTCAGAGGGATAAAGCTCCCCCGCTCTCTCTCTCCACTTGGCTAAATGTACCGAGTCACTACTGCCAATCTTTGCAACGTTACGACGTTGACTCCGCGCGCAGCCGCGTTTCATCTCGGCCGGCTGGGAAGAGCCGGCAGTAACTTCTTTTAAAAGTACCCGGACTGAATGTCGAACCACTTGCAACTCCGTTCGATGCAGCTGCCGCGCGCAGCTACTTCTCCAGCCCCCCCGCTTCTTCTTTACCGCGCGCTGCTCTTTGCCCGTTTCTTTCGTTTTCTCGCGCTAGCCCCGCAAGCTCGTTCCGATCTGTAGGGCTTTATTTCGAATACGTGCGTGCACTTAGACGATTTTCTGCTTTTTTTCGTTGGACTGGGGTTTTGATTTACTTAAGGGTTTTTGTGTTCTTTGATGTGATTAAATGCTGTAATTAGTTTGAGGAGTGAGGTTGAAATCAAGTATTAGTATAATATGAATTTCTGGTGGCGATTTTGTTGAGTTGATTAAATTGAGAGCTTTCGATATTTCTTTAAAATTATCAACTTCTTTTTATTTAAATAATTCGACAGACCCGAATTTAATATCTATGAAAATTTTAACGGTTCAAACTTCGAAAAACAATCCCTCAAAAATCGCCTGCAGCTATTATCGCGAAATCAATTACCCCGGCAATCAGCATCCCCCCGTCCGCCATTTTTTCCGCCCATTCAAAATTATATTAATTAATAACTCATCGTAATTCGCGAGCCCGGGGTGGCGCGATAATTGAAGCGTCGCCGCGCGCTCTCGCTCGGCTATTTTAATTAATTACCGAGTACGCGCCGGCTCAAAATTGCATTACTCTTTCCTCCTCCCCAGGGTGTGTATGTGCGCTCTCGGGGCTCGAATCGACGAGCGTCGCTCGATCATTCCGACGTGCGCGTAATAGATCAAGTCAGGGGTCAGAAGTACTACACGAGCGAAGCACGCGTCGAGATGCGCGCGGAGGTATAGGGTGGGGGGTCGGCTTGTAATTGCATTTGCATGCGAGAACGCGCCACGATGGGCGATATAACGTCGCTCTGCTGCTGCTGCTACTGCTGCTGCTTATTCCGACGTTGACCCGGACACGGGGCTATCGCGACCCGCACGCGGGAATTGGAGTCTCGGAAAAATGAGGGCTTTGTGATAGGGGAATTTGCATTTGGAGGGAGAGCGTTTTGAGGTCGGGCACGTAAGGATGGCGGGAGGTGTATTTGAATATTGCGGTGGGAGGAGGATATCTGCATGAAGATTGTAATTTTTATATTGATAGGGGACGTGCGTTTTTGCTGCTGTAGAATAAGAATATTTAGAACGTCTGTCGTGTTGTTCATAGTAGTTTTTAACAAGTGAAATGTATTGTTGTTAAAATGTATTTCGACTGCTTTTGTCAAATTAATAATTTGATTATTTTTCAACCATTGCAAAAGTGTCAATCAGTATGGTCACACTATTAATTTGACGAAAGTACGTGAAATGCATTTTAACAATGATAGATTTTACTTGACATAAAGTTGTATTGTATAAACGACATTTTTCTTTTTGAAGCACGTTTTATATTTATTAGAATAAATATAAAACGTCAGTCATGTACCTATATATTCATTGTCAACATTCCTCTTTATAAAAGCGTGGTTTAATTTTTCTCGTTTTCTCGAGTTTGTTCGCTTAGACAAGAGGAAAAAAATTCTTGATGATAGAAAAATAAATAACGGCTGGAGGTAATGATGTTTATCATTGTATAAGAAAGATAATGAGAAGAATGATTTATTAATTATCAACTTTTTTTTCAGTTTGCATTGTTCAACGAGATTTGACCTATATTTCGCTATAGAGAAGGCAGAAAAGATGAAAGGAATACATTTATTTTACTTAATGTAAATATTGATATTGCACGATTGACTATTCCTATTATTCTTTTTATTAAAAAATTTTAACTACAATTTTTTTTAATTTATAAGAATATAATATTAAATTGATGTTCTTTAGATATTTTAAGACAAGAAACTTTTTGACTGTAAATATTATTTAACATAATGGATGATGTTTAAAAAGATTTACTTACTCAGGCTAAATCCAGTTTCCTTCACGTGAATAACCACCATAGGCATAAGCACCATCACGATGAGGTTCACAACGTGAAAAACCATACCTGGACCATGAGCTATAAGATCCTGAAAACATACAGTGTAAAGGTGAAATTTTTAAAATTAAAAGATTTTGCACACGAATTTAAATACAATGCACAAAAAAAAGAGTATGAAATTTTTATATTACAAAGGGATAGGAATTTCGGAGAAAAAGGAATAAAAATACGCGGTCGCGGGGATTCGATTCCACGAGCTCTGTTATGATTTTTTTTTATTTTTTAATGTATCGTTTTAAATTTCCAATTCTCATAAAAAGTAAATTATATTTTCACGTAATAAATTTATATCCATAAATTTTAATCCTAAAAACTGAGTTTAATAAACTGAAACATACTATATTCATCTTGGTAAAAAATACATCAATTTAACAAATAATAATTATAATGATACAATTGAATGTTCATAGATACCAAATCTAATTTATTTCCAATAATTTCTGATTCTACTTTCCGACTTTTCTTATTTCTTTCACGGAAGGTCAATAATACGAACATGTAGAATGATCAAACAACATTATAAAAACTAACCACTACCTAGCAGTATTTTTATCGCGTAACTATTCGTAAAATTACAAACAACATTTACGTGCAGTGTATTATTAGTTTCTGCAAAATTTCAATTTGAAATATTACTTGACATTTGGCCTATATGTTCGATATACTGAGCCTTTCGACTATTCATATTCAGATGTTTGCAGAACGTAAATACATATACATTTAAAATACTCAATCAAATTAGATAATCTTCCATCAAACGCAAAGCTTAAAGAAATCGCAATTAAAGCGAGTGAGCCGGGCGAGCGCAGCGCCGGCCGAGCCAATACGACGAGTCAAACAATTCAAAACATTCTCTTAAAGCGCTAGCTACGTGCAGCCAATGCTGAAACTTGGCAGCCTTTGAAAGCGAATTGCGAGTATCCCTCGCAACAAACCCCCCTTGAGCCAATCACTTCAATGTGAAGATCTCTTACTTGCGTCCGAGATACTCGACGAACTCTACAACGTTTACCGAAGTACCGACGCGCGCGCCTCCGTATACACCTGTTAACTCAATAGCTAAAGAGCATCCCCCTCCCTATGAGTCCCGGACCTCCTCGCCGGGAGTCTCTCGATATCTATTATTATGTAGATTATTTTTGCAATTATATGAATTCAGATCTCTATTTTAATTTAAAAGTGAAAAGTAAATACAAAATTTTAAATACTACGCGTACCAACAATCCTTCCAATTAAAAGAAATCAAAACGCTAATTAAAAAACAACGCCCGAAATCGCGCAATCGCAGAATCCAAACGTTCGGAAAAAGACTTGGACCCCCTCAAGCGCATGAATCGAAATTAATAATCGTAGAGCTTGCAGGCTGGATACACACGAGCGATTCCAGTCGTAGAGCGAGAGTCGTATAACAGCGGCAAGCGCGCAAGAAGGATACTCTATAGTTCGTTGGCTCGGTCCAGCGCGCGTGGCGGAGGGCAGAAACGAGTACAGCGACATTAATCCGCGGACGAGCGCTTCAGTTTCGAACTCGCTTGGCCGGCTCGTCGTAAAAGGCTCGAGCTTGCGCGCACGCGGCCGGGAGTCTCGGCGAAAGAGAGAGGGACGCAATTCAGTTTTACGCCGGGGCGTAAAGCTAACTACCGCGCGTTTAGAGAGCTAGCGAGTGGCCTTTCGGCGAGGCCCGCAGCGGAAAGACGAATTTCCATTTGTAGCGGTGTGGAGAGAGAGAGAGAGAGAGGAGAGAGTGAGAGAATGATAGAGAATACGTGTATACGTGTGCGTGTATATACACAAACAGAGAGAAAGAGCGAGTTTACGGATACGATTTCGCAGAGATGTAACCGCGTATCAATACGCTCTCGTGTAATCGATCACGGATGTGTATATATAAACGAACGAGCCGCGCGCTAGCGTTTACGTATGCGCGCACACGCGCCTTGCGCTTGTGTATAAGTGTTGTCTTGCCCAGAGGCTCTGCATTTACGCGGGAGCCGCGCGCCTGTATTTGCTCTGCGTCGACCGGCGGAATTTGCACGTCGGTGAGTACCTCGTTAATTCGCGTCAATGTTCAGAGAGCCGAGCTCTCCCCCTTTCTCTCTCTCTCTTCCTCTGTATATATACAATATGTATATGCAACTTTGGATCTGTGTATATAGAGATCAGCGAACTAACGGATGTGCGAGTGCTCGCTTTAGCTTTGGCTCTCACAGCGCGGCTCTATGGATGGAGCGGAAATTTGGTTGGACATCGCATAGTAGCGATGACGTGATCGATGACTCGGCGGAAAGAAGCTGACGCAAATAATTGACGACGTGTTGCGCGCGAGCGAGGCCGTGATTTTCGGAGTGGCCGGCTAATGAAGATTAAGGATCCGTCGATGTGTGTGTTTTTTTTTTCAACCCTTTTTTTTTGTTTGGGAGGAATAGATGCGCAAGCTGGGAGAGCTTTCTTTTTTTACGGGTGTTTGACGTTCAATCGAGCTTACCATTGCCAAACCTTTTTCGATCAGCAGACACAGGACCACCGGAACTGTGGAATCTGAAACAAAAAGCAATGTGGACGTTTAAACGTTGAATGTGATATATTTTTAGAGAAATAATTTTAAATTTTCAAGAAGAAGGCTTTGTTAAATTAAATTTAAAAAAATAACTTATTTACTTATTTATTTCATTAGAGTATAAATAAATGTGTACATAGTAAAATTGATAAAATCTTACATCCAAAAAGTAATAATAATTAAATTGAATAGTAATTGGTTCATTCCGCGTATCAACTAGCCCCACTCTATTTAGGTGTCACAAAAAAGCATAGGTGCCCAAAATTTCTTCTACACCTACAATTTAACGTTATTATAAGAAACACTACGTTATTTTTCAATTTACTTCCTCAAAGAGGAAGCTTTGTAATAGTCTTCGAGTTTCGTCAAATCGCTTTGGAAACATGTTTAGAAGTGTTAGAAGTTCGAATCAGATGATTTTAGAAAATGTGTGTGTGTGTGTGTGTGTGTGTGTGT
>UELX01006580.1:0-10552 GCA_900480035.1 Eupelmus urozonus | reverse complement strand
GTGCGTGTGTGTGTGTGCGCGTGCGTACGTGTGTGTGTGTGTGTGTGTGCGTGAGTGCAGTGTGCAGAAAAGCGATATACCGATTCTGACCAATTATCATTTGCGGAATCGATTGAATACAGAGTGGTAATTATTTGATATCGAAATGCGGCAGCGATACAATTACTTAAATAATCTGCGACGGATACTATTTGATATGGGATCACGGCGATTAATTATTCGTGATTTTATGAGAAAATCCGTAATTCATCAAACATTAATTCACAATCATTATCACTATTTAAGAACGGCAATATCAATGAGATTCTAAAAATTAATATTTTTTAAAAAAAAGCTTGCCACGCTCGCTTCCACACCAAGTGTACACACAAAAAGTCGGCACGTAGACGAGCAATCATTATATACTTCATCTTCATTACATTAAATCAAAATCCGCCCCCACACCCTCTTAGATCTCTCTCACCGTCATCCTTAAGTCCGTATTAACGAACCGCCATAAAAGGTCCACACACACACAAGCCCACACATACACATCATACATTCTCGAAAGGCTCGAAAAATCCAATCTCGCAAATAGACGTCCCATATGTGCGCGCTCTACAATCGCCCACCATATACGCATCACGCACTCGGCTACTATTCTACAAGAGCCTCTCTCTCTCTCCTTTTCTGCACGAACAGACGCGCTTGTGTGTATACACTCGAGGCGGGACTCGGGCAATTTAATAATCATTCTCCGGGGGCGAGCGAGCGAGCGCGTAGATCAAAGAGCAATCGACTTACGCGCGAGTGTATATCGCGCACGCGTCGCTAAAAAAAGGACTTAGCGAGAGCGTCTTCTTTTTAGCGCTGCTGCGTGCGTGTGTGTGTGTGTAATAGCGCGCAGGAGAGTTTGAAAGGGCGAGAGCAATGTGGGCCCGGTGATCGAGGGCAGCTCGATTAATCGGGCGTTAAATCGATCGACGCCCCCGCAGATGTAAGCCGCTGCCCTGGAGACGTGTATTTGGGAGAAGGTGAGCATGTTAGTTTCTGCTAGGTGAGCTGTGAGTGATGCTGGAATTTATGGTTGGAAAAAAGAGAGTTTAAAACGGTGACTGGTATTGGATAGAAAATTAAATAAGTCGTAATTAGAACCTAATTTAGGTTGCTTTTATTATTTGTATAATTGGTATATAGTTGGTATGCAGATCACAAAAAATTGAACTACTCGTGGCAAAATTCAAATTGCAACTGTTGAGTCAGAATTGAGTATCGGATCGAATCGGGTAGCCTGAAATTAATTATTTTAAAGTTACTTAATAAAACATACATTTCATGCACGGATCACGCAATTATATCAATCGTCCCAAACAAATATAAGCATTTAAAAATTAAACTGAGTTTTTCAAATACCCCCAAATCTACACAGTCTCACCGTATACATACCGAATACACACACGTCTCGCAGCGCCAACAAGTCATCAGCAAACCAGAGAATCTAACAATCTCTCCTGTAAACGCGCAAATACTATCGTTCAAACGCAGCATCTATAAAGCAGATTAGAATTATTGTCGGGGCCCACGCGCATCCAAGCGAGGCAAGTACTTCGGCAAATAAACTTCTTCCCGGCTCGCGAGCAGCAGCTCATTATTACCTGGCCCGGCAACGTACAAACTCTCTATACTGACCTTCCCGGCTTACATAATCCTATATAACCGGCGAAGAACCGATACCCGTGTAATATGTGCGCATCGAATTATATACCTACACATACATACAGGGTGCCGCCTGAATAGAGCCTACTCTTCGCACACTCGGTATATATAGCACGTACATATAGACTCACACACACGCGTGGTATATAAGGGGGCGAAAGGTAGAGAGAGCGAGAGAGAGAGAGATTTGTGTCGCGGACAATGGGATTGCGTCCGCGGCGAAGGTAACTCGGCTGGAAATCGAAAGCGCGCGTTTACACGGGGGGCGGCCAGGCTAGGAAATCGGGATAATTGTTATAACAATTAGCTTAATCAGCCTGGAGAGAGCTTTTGTTGGACTGTGCCAGCCGGGAAGGGCTGAGTGAGAGAGAGAGAGAGAGTCGAGTGAGCATCATCCGGACGAGGAGTATAGTATACTACGCCGACTGTGCATGTAAGGGTTGTATGCGCGCACGTTGCTGCGCTCAAGGATCGCAAGCGCGTTGCTATAGGGGCCTTCTTTGCCGATGCGAGGATAATTGACTCCGGGTGGAAATTGGGGGGCGCGTGGAGCTTTATTTTTGCCGAGCTGTTTCGAAATTAATTTTCAAGTGCTTGATGATGTAATTTGCGAGGTTTGATCTAAAGTCGGATTAGTGATTCTCGCAGGCTATTTTTGCTGACGAATATTGAAAAATTTGGTTGTTCAATGTTAAATAAACCCAAAATTTCACCAGCAAATCTCTAAATACAATCCTTCAAAATCAACCATCTTCAAAAAAAAAAAAAAACTCCAGCTACAAAATTAAACCAAAGCAGAGATCCATCCTCACCCAGCAGCAGACCTCACTTTAAACACCAGTACTCGGGCGACGACTTAATCAGCGCCTCGTCGAGAGAAGCCAGGCCGGCGCGCCAGCTATTCAGGAGCGCTTAAATAATTAACAGCAATTAAGCAATTGAATCCCCGCAGCCGCGACGCTATAGCCAGAGCCCGCGGCCCTTTCCAGACGCTGACTCCCTTAATTCCTTCTCGCTCGGTCTGCCTCTCTCTCTCTCTCTATACCTCTATACATTCTTGCAGCACCGATGCTGCTGCTCGGCCAATGCCTGGCGCATTCAATTCGATTGCGCGCGGCTTGTTCCTCTTATCTATGTGCCGCGAGCGTTCGGATATGTATCGCGCTATGTGATTGTGTGGGAGTTGGCTGGAGTTTGAGTCTGAAAGAGGAATGGAGGGTTATTGTTGAAATTGGTGCACTGAGAAAAAAATTTAGTTTATCAATGAAGCCTTTATTGAATTAATTAAACTTTTATTGTTATGATTAAATTTTTATGCGCGGGTTGTTTTGGGGTAGTTTTTAAGAGAATTTTTCATTATAATTATTAATTTGAATGGTTTATAGTTTGATGTGATTTATGTCTTATACTGCTTTTCATGAGACGCGGTGAATTTTCGAGTTAGTAAATAACTTTTTATTTATTAAGCATTCAAAAAACAGTTATTCAAAATATCTTGAAATTGCATGTATCAATAATCAATGCTAATCCCGTTTAATTCCACCTAACGAGAACAATTCTCTCGGATTACACGTGGAATAATTGGAGCTCTCCTGTTATACGGAGCAGCTCGCCTTCACTCGACAATGGATCTCGCGTTACAAATAAGATTATCGCTATAAACAGATACAATGTCTACATATGTGCGCTCGTTTTCGCTTGTTCCAGGTGTGGTTCCAAAACCGGCGCGCCAAGTGGCGCAAGAGGGAAAAGGCCCTGGGCAGGGACACCAGCTTCCTGCACGTCGAGCAAGGCGGTAAGTAGTTAAGACCTTTCATTAATCCGACATTGCGCTTATACATTTTTAAAGAGCCTCGGGCTGTTCACGTTTTCCCTGAATGTTTTATGGTAATGATGGGGAGTTATGCGAATTTTTTTCTTCTGTGTTTTGATGTTGTTTGAGTTTTTTTAGTTATTTTTTCTATTGAATCATATTGTGTATTCGCGATAATAAAAATCAATTTCGTGCTTGTCGGCTTTAAGTAAAATTAATACACAAAGATTTATTTTACGTGTAGGAATAATACCGGCCGATCGTGAGATATCTCTCTTTACAAAATATTAATGTAAAAAAGCTCGATCTAACCGCTGATTATCTTTATTTGTCTACTCGTATTGATTTAGGACTTGAACTTAACGTACACATGAGCGCCGAAGAGAGAAAGACATCATTGTTTTATACAAAACAGATAAAACGCGTATTATGGTTAACGTAGATTGAAAATAATAGTCCGTAGGAAATTTTTGAAAAAAATACATCGTTGCTGCCACCGCATTACATTTCAAACTTCATTAACTTTATCTGATTCCATCCACATTGTGATTACAATTATTATTATTAACCAACGTTACGCCTGAAAATTCATAAACATCCATAAATTCATAAAAGTTCAAAAACAGCCATCCACAATTATCGAACTCAACAAAAAAAAAAAACCAGAAAATTTTCACACATAAAATCACAATCTAACACCCATATTCCAATCACAATAAGCAGCCCTCGCAAATAACTCCTTGATTGTCTTTTATTGCGGCCACACCAATCAGCCGCACGCACATAGCTCAAACTTTCCACCCGCGGGAAATTCCATAACGATTTCCCGCCTCCTCTCCCCGCTACTAATTTCGTTAATTCGATTTCTCGTTCGCGACCGTCAGATCCTTGATAAACCCCAAAGAAAAAAAAACATAAAATTTCCATCCATCGACGAGGCCAATATGCCCACCGCAGGTTAAATTGAAAAATTCATCGGAAAGGAAACGTTACACACGCGACGATCGCTAAAAAAAAGAGAGAGTGAGAGAGAGACACGCACTTGCGATCGTCCCGTGGGGGGGTTAGATGGTATCTCGGCGGGGCCGGCTGATAAGATCCGGCGTACAATTACGGCTAATTTCACCGGCGCCGAAGGGAGGCAATCCCGATGTATTATACACGCCGGCCGGATAAAAGCTTCGCGCTGGCTCGTGCATGTTTCATTAGGTCGCGCGTTAAACAGCCAATTTCTTTCTCTCCTGAGTCGTCGGTTTTAGTTTTACGAGGAGTGTTTTATTTTTGCTGATGCTCGGTTCTTGTACTTTGTACCGCGCGTTTCATTTTGTTAATTTATATGGGCTTTTAGGGTCGTGAGGATGGTTTTTATGATGGTTATATTATAGGTTTGCTTGATGGGAGTTTTTTTGCGCGGTTTATTGAAATATAGTGGACGTTTTTTTCGAATTGCTTTAAAAGTTTATTAGTTTGTAATTTTCTATGATTTTGCGGATTGATTCTTTCATAAAAGCCGCTTGAAATCAGTTCGGAATTTAATACACTGAAAACGCACTATTCAACCGCGGAAAATTACCTATTGTCGATATTTAACGTTCTTTTGCCAACCCGCTCGTTATTTTGCAGCGCGCGCCAACAATACAACGCAAAGCAATCGAATGTACTAATCACTAGTACATTCAATAAATCGCTTGGAAAATTACTCAAAATTAATTCGATCAAGCCATAATTCGATCCGGATATTACGGCCGCAAATGATACATTGTTTCGCGCGCTCGTTCGTTTGTTTGCAAATGTTTAACTACGGCTTGATCTTTGAATCGGCGAAAATTAATCTATATAATGTTTAATTCGGTGTCAACATTGACTCTGTCCCTCTTTCTCTCTCTGTCTGCGGTAACGATCGCTCCCGACAATTACTTGTAGAAAGTAATTACGTGAAATCGACGCTATTGTGCTTTGGGGTTTTTCTTTTTTTTTTTCGGTGCGCGCGCGCGCGCGAGCGAACAAAAGCAGAATTGATAACGCGCGGTTTGAAAGGCGCGCAGAGACTGAAAATCTAAAATTATTCGTTTGTCACGCAGCGCTGCAATTAACGCACACATGTTCGCCCTTATCGTTTTACGTCATCGCATTGTGCGCCTGCTCCCGTATTACGGCCCTGTGTACGTGTATCGCGTAATTAAGTAACTGGAGAAAAAATATATACATGTCGGCTTTGCGTTGGTGAATTATTTTTATTGCTGTTTTATTTGATGGCTAATGATTTAACAAACGCCGTCTTTTATTTACTTGCTCGTTCTATTTTGGTATTATGTGGAATGTGGAAGAATAGTTTTATTGTGAAATTATTTCATAAATTTAACTGATTGTATACAATCGAGAAATATTACGCAGCTTTATAGTTCTTTCGTTTTTATTGCCAGCGGCATTATCTTATCGGTCTTATTACGTTCATTTTACTATCTCTTGTTGATTTCAGTGCTAGTAAGTAGGGAAAACAGAATCGTTAATAAACTGAAAATTTTCAAATAACATCAAACATTAAAATTCCAAATTCATTCCTAAAAAGAAAAAAACAACCAAATTACCTTTAATTAATCAGCAATAAAAAAAACCTTAAACCATACCAAACCACATTAGCACGACTCAATAAACACATCATAAACTCCCAAACCCAAAATACATAAAAAAACAGTTTCTAAACGCTTCCACCAACCAGTCCATCAAACCCACCCCTTAAAAAACCCCAACCCTATCCCCACAAGTGAATCTTCCCCGAGCGCAATCAATCTTCCCACCCCACAATCAGCACAATCATCAACGAAAAAAAACACATCACTAACGATCCTCCCCCTATCTAATCTTCGTTACAGGTGTGAACGAGCTGCACCTGCTGCAGAACGTGCTACCAGGCGTCGACAATCCGGGCAACCACGCGCCAGCCGGGCACGCCTTCCCCTGGTTCATGCCTCCGGTGTTCCCGCCACCCTGGGCCGGCAGCGCGCCGAAGCTGCCGCCGCTCCACGCCATATTGTCACAGTACATCGGACTGCCGCTCCCGCAGAACCTGGCCGGTCTTGGCCTGCCGGTCTCGCCTGCGCAACACGCGGCAGCTATAGCAGCGGCCCTGGATCGCCAGCAACAACAGCAGCAGCAACAGCAGCCGATGCCGAGTAACGGGACGGCGATAGGTGGCCAGCATCCGTTGAATCTGGGAGTGCCGCAGAGTTTGCCGCAGAATTTGAGTAGTAAGAAGAGGGACAGGTCGGAGGACGAGTCGAATTCGGATGATGAGGAGATGAGGCGGCATAGTGCGGAGCTGCTGAGGGTCAAGGCTGAGGAGCTTATGCGCAAGAATGAGAATTAAGGGGTTAGTGCGGGTTGGGTTATTGATGGGCATTTGTTTTTAAGGGGAGAAGATACTGTTGCGTTTTTTTTTTTATTTTTGATGGCATGGTTGCTTGGGGATGTTAAAGAAGAGGGAGATGGACAATAATGAGGCAAGATGTAGGTTTGGATGTTCTTTTTTGGTTGGGACCCTTTAAAACTCGCGATTGGAGCTTGCATATTTTTCCGACTGCATTTTTTGCTTTTTGAAGTAAGTGACAATAATGAGCGTTATTACAAATGAAATATTTTTACTGGCGCTGTGTTCTTATTAAGGACTTCTTGAGGGATTTGAGTATCAAAGGGTCGATTTGTAATTTTACAAATACTGGGATGTTAGGCAATGCTACATGTGTAGAAAGTAGATACTTCCACACAGCCGCTGTTCGTCAAATTAACATTCCAGGGGAATTGATAGAGCATCTGAAATCATATTTCGTGAAAGGAACGCACTTTTACTTTAAGTTTAATTAAACAAGGTTAAAAAGGTTCATTGGAATCGATAAATGAGAAGATATAAAAGTATTTAATAATAATTTGCAAAGTAAATTTAATTTTACCAAATATGTATGCGAGGAAAAACCTAAAATTTTCGTTATAGAAAAAAATGTTTATATACTTGTAAATGGTTTATTAGAGTACTATACAATTCAAGAAATGTATGAATAATAAATATCAGATAACTACTTTAATTACTTAGGTCTAATTAAAATAAACTAAAATATTTTATGCAATTCACAATAAGGTCGAATTAAGAGAAAAAAAAAAATATTGCCAATGTTACTTTTCCATTTAAAATGGTGACATTCTCTGTATATAAACCTGACTGAAACATCCAATTATCAATATACAAAATATTAAATTAATAAATAATGAGGAATGTATTAATTGCTTACTTGTTGACCGAACAACGAATAAATTGTAAGCAGTCAGAGGGAGTTTACTGAATTTTTCCAAATTATTATAATTTTTTTTAATTATTATATTGAAGAAAACTCTCTCTAAAAATTATGTTTTTATATCATTTCCTATAAGACAAAATTTATGTCCTTAATAGTAAATACAACAGTTTATTTAAAATTTGGAGCATTGTTGTTATTTTGTTGATTTTTTGTTATATATAAATATTACATTTTGTTGATGTAAATGTAATATAATAATATAGATTTTAATTTTGACAACGTAAAATTATTTATGCTATAAATGACCTGCAATGTCCCAAAATAAAATTAGCTTTTTCACTTTTAATTAAATAAATCTGTTTAGAGAAATCATTTTTTTATCCACAAATTTTTATAATGACTCTATGTTAAACAACTAAGTTTAGTTACCTACAGAATTAGCTAAAACATCAGAGTTTTACTGCTTAGACAAATTTTTGTAATATAATTATCAATATTGAAAATTATAATACTATAAATAGTTAAATAAATTAAATTTATGTTAAAATAATTGCGGCTGTCGATTTTGCGTAAGGACTGTACAATTATTGTTACAAATGTCCAACAAACAGAACATTGTTTGGTCAAAAAAAAGAACATGTATCTATATATAAATCTTGTAAAAAGTCTTTCTTAGTTTTTAAGTAGCGAAACCGAATCGACGGTTATTAGTGATGATTATTATAGAGAAACAAGGTCCTTAATGCAGCGAATTGCGTTCGATTTTGTAAAATAATACGTTGTACGATATTATCGTGTCATGTATGTGTGTGTGTGTAAATATGTAATTCTAAATAGATAATTCTTTCTTCCGAATTAAACGGAAAAATACACCAAGAAATATTATCAATCTAAAAAAAGTGTCTTTTTTTAATATTCCACCCTGTACGATTAATTATTTTATTTTTATCATAGTCTAAATTTTCCTCTATTAAAATTACCATATAATTGAAGAGTTCAGGGTAACAATAGGTCATCACACCTTTGGAGTTGACCTCCGCAATTAATCTCTGTTTTCAATTTATCAACTACATTTAATGATTGGTGAAATATCAATATAATTTAGCCAGAGCTGTGATTTTTAACCTATTCATATAATGTATTAGAATAAATTACTTTAGATTTTGGTTTTATTATTTGGTTAATTAATAAATTAATTAAAGAAAAATTTTAATATATAACAAAAATAAAAGATACCAAAATATGAGAAAATTATCGTGTAATATCATAGTCATTAGAACCAAGTAACGATAGTAAGTCACAATAGAATCACAATCTTAGATTGATGTGAACTTCCAAGGGAAAAGTTGCTGAATTTATTAAATTTTATATTATAAAGAGAAATTTTTTCGTAATAAAAACATAATAATTCTGGTTTGAATTCTTCTCTGCATCATAGCAGAAAAGGTATGTTTTTAAAATATTTTCTGTGTTGTATGACATTTATATGTTCAGTAATTTAAGTGAAGAACTAAAAAACAATTCGTAAAATTAGATTTATTATGAACTTTAGAAATGATTAAAAACAGTAATTCATTTCAATTTGCATTTGTTATTCTTAAAAAAATAATTATTCACACGGCCTTCAAATTATTTTAAAGTAATAAAAGATTTGATCGACGACAACAGTTAATATAATGTTTAAAAACCAAGCGAGTTCATTAATTGAGATCGACCGATTAAGCCGAAATGAATTTTTCTCTCTTACTATTACTTAACATATCATCCGATTCCCCGCACAGTGACAACATTTAGTACGCGGTCGCGGTTAATCATCCCTCCTCACGAACCTCGATTGATTTTATAATAACTCGTACACTTTCTAAACCCCCTAAACCCCATTTTGTCAACTTCCACCTCCCACCCTGAAACATCAAAAAGAATGACTCCATGCGCAATAAGCGTTTTCTCACGTAGGCACGGCTTACTTTTCATTTAAAACAGCGAAAACATTTTGTTAGCGACGAGCAACCCGTTTATTTTCGTATAACCCGGACCCTTTAATTAAACGCGATCGGCGGGGGCACTGCCCCCTTAATTCGTTTCATAGGAATATACGATTTCGGGGCAAGATATTTGTCAGCGTCGCCGGCGCAGCGACAATAAATCAGGGAAGAATTCCATGTTATTAGAGCGACTGCCGCGTGTGTTTCCTGATTTCTGCCGTCGCTCACAGGCCGGGAAAGGGTAGCTATACGCGGTCATTCCCACGCGATGCGCGCAGAGGCAGAAGCTCGCGGCGCTGGGTAAACATTCGCGCGATTTTCGCTCGCAGTTCTCATGTATATTCCACCGATTCTTTGCCGCCCTTGTTTATCCCCTCGGCTTATATTGAGATTGTTTGATTATTTTTTCAGCGACTGTGGATTGTTGGGTTATTAGTTTGATTTAGTCGCTCCATTTTTCCTTTTGGGATTCATTGATTCTTGCAGACATTTTTAAGACAGCTGAAATTAGCTGATCCTATATTGGATCAAATATTTATTTTATTTTGTCAAATATTTTTATTGTATTCATTATGAATATCTTATGAGGTAAATGATAGTTCTTTTTTCGAATTTCCGTTGAATATATGATTCTAATACGTTGTCACTACATTGAATAGAGTCGATGAGGTGGTGCGAGGCACTGGGGGTAAGTACACGGAGAAAAAATTTCTGTAAAAATTACCAAACTTTTTGTAAAGCGGTAACAGACTGTGAAAACCTAAAAAATT
>UELX01006579.1:0-10553 GCA_900480035.1 Eupelmus urozonus | reverse complement strand
AAATTACAAGTTTCGCCTTAAAAATCCGTCACTGTAAAACCTCAAAGTTTCACTAAAATTGGTGTCTAGTTATAAGTTAGGCTATAGATTTCATTTCGTAGTTTACAAAATAAGTACGCTTTTGATTTACAAAATCCTTAGCATTCTTTAATCTTTCATCATTCTTTGAGGCCAGCAGAATGGCAGAAAACTTAAATATCCAAAGAATTTTGTAAATTAAAACGTAGTTTGTAAACTACGAAATAAAACCTACCCTAACCTCCGAAGTCGCCTTAAGAAAATAATTATTGTAAAAATTATTTTTAAAAAATCACTTAATTCGATGTCCAATATCGAAATTGTTATAAATTCTATACAAATTAATAAATAAAGGTAATATAGCCTGAGGAGGATAATGAAACGCAGTCGAAACGTCTAGTTGATTTTTTGAATGAATCTATTTGGTATGGATTATCAAATTATCTTACTTAATTATTTTATCTGCAAACAATATTATATAAGTTAATAAAAAAAAAAAAACAAATAAATTAATTGACTTGAAAATGTGTAGAAAGATAATATTCAGTAAGAAAAAGCTATATTTCGTAATATTTGAAAAATCTTAACTTTAGAATAAAAAATTCGTGCTTTTTATCGCACGCGCACGTACTCGCGCAAACACGCACGTGCAAAGAAATAAGTTTATTAAAAATTAATTTCTAATTTCTGTTGATTAAAGTTTAATTTATTATAACAATAACAAAAATACAAAATTTTACTAATATGTAAAGTGAATAAATCTTATAAGAGAATTCAAAAAATCAAATAAAAAATATTTCTTTGTCTATGATATAAACATACAGTGAAGTATTTTTGTATATTTTGATATGCACAGCAAAAATATTTCCTGAAATTACTTTAGTGATAAAAACAGTAAGTAATATTATATTTAGTTGATACCAAAAAATATTTAGAGTAAAAGAAAATTTTTAAATGTTTATTTTCAATTCCATTATATAAAAATCCCATGCGATATCTAGCCGAATTTCGAGTTTGATATCAATTTGCGAATTTTTAATATACACATCGATAATAAAAACAGAAGAAGTTTGCATAGGTTACATATAAAATCTGCCAACAATTATGCGCTACGCGCGCTAATTTCTCTAGTTTCTTGAAAAAATGAAAAATAGTTACACAGCAGTTACTCGATTTATTTCTAGAAGCTACAGAAATTTTGATATTTTTAAACTAAGCATTAATTGTATTACCTTTATATTTTTTATGTAATTTAATTCATTCTTTCAATGTTGAACCAAAATAATTTATATTATTTTCTGTATGAGTCGTAAGTCATTCTTTGTAAACGATTATAAGTAAATTCATATTGAAACTTTATAACTAACAGAGAAAAGAACATCATATATTATAAATGAGCCGACTTTTTAAAAAGTATTTCCGTATTCAAGAGAAATTGAACTGCGGTCACTGCAAAAAGCATAACTAGAAAGAACTCCCCATTTTGCAAGCTTCTCCCGCTTTAGTTTTTTCTGCCAATTCGAGCATGCGCGGTTTGGTACAAGTCAAAGGATCAGTCCGTTGATTCTTAACAGTACCTAGAAAGTCTGCGTTTGTAAAAGATCGCGATGAACGCTAAAAATGGTATTAGAACAAGTTTTCTTGAATGGAAAATCAAATACTTATTACCATTAAATTCATTCAAAAGTATTTTTTTTATATTAACATTTTGTTATTTATTTTACTTATTATGCTTTTGAAGTTTTTTGTACAAGAAATCTTTCATCATTTCAATAATAATCTGAAAAACAAAATGATGCAAAAACTCAAAGCAATGTAATATTTTATTTAATTATATCGATTATATGTTTATGAAAAATAGGCTTTTACTACGCATTTGGTATATGCAGTCGAAATCTTGGAATAGTTGGATTGTGGCCCAAATCAAATAATAAAAACAATAATAGAGTCTCTGTTTTACTTTTCTGGATATCAGTTTTTACAATTGTTATATTTGTCAACGTAGTACAAACTACTAAATTAATCATGATCTGGGGAAACATGAACGAAATAATTGATAATATTTCGACGGCAAATTTGCCCATAGCAATAGTGGTTTTTAAGATGTTTGTGTTTTGTTGCCACAAAAAAGGTATTGATAATTTGTGTATTATTAAATTATGTATTTTAACTAATGACCTGCATGATGCTTTTTAAAGTTTTATGATCACTTTTATTGAATACTGTCATATTTCTTTATATTCAATAGAAGAATGATTTTCATGACATTCGTACATATCGTAGCAATCAATAAAATTTTATTTTTTTATAAATTTGAGTCATAAATTAAATATAAATAAAAAGATTCTTAAAGTTTTCAAAATTTTAATTTTGAGTATTTAATAACATATTCTAAAGATTTCTAAAATTGGTTCAATGAAGAATAATTGTTTCTTTTTACTTAAAATTAGCTCACACTATCCTACTATTTAGTCGTGACAAATTATAATAACTGAAAAATATTCGGAAGAGTTAGAATCGCTGGTGTCGATCGCGAAGAATGACTGGTATGCGAGCAAAACGCAACAAGAATTAGAAAATATGAAAGCTAACGCCAAGATGGCCTACCGAATGTCCTTGATCTGCGTGATCCTGGGCTTCGGCTCGGTAAATGGTCAGCTTGCCGTCAGAATCAGCCAGGAGTTGGACATCCTGCCGGGCCAAGTGGAAAAGCGACTGCCCATGATCAGCTCATATTTTCCTTACGATTACAAACCAAGCCCCATCTACGAAATTTCTTGGTTGATACAGTACACAGCTGCTATGCTGGCAACAATCGTGTATTCTGGAGTTTACTGCCTATTCGTTGGACTGGTGTTACATTTGCGTGGACAGGTCGCTAATCTAAGACTGCATCTAGAAAACGATAGATCTTATAAGGAAAATAACAAGTTGGTTAAAAGAGAGTTCAAGAAAGAAATTCGATTTATCGTCGACAGGCACGAGAGTTTAAGTAGGTTTGTAAGCGTCAGACTTTACGAAAACAGCATTCTGATTATCAGTTAAAGTAGTGATGTAGGCAAAAAAAAAAAATAAACATATTTTTTTAGATCTTGACGTAAGTAATTAATTGTACGACATTAAGTAACGTATGCGCACTGAGTTTTTTCAATATATATATGCAGTACAAAGTGTAAATTTAAACATTCAATTAGCAACAAATTTAATTTTGTTTATATTTAATATTTGCTCAGATATTTAATATTTAATATTGCACTATATAATATTTAATAATTGCGTGATTATACTCACTAGGAGAGTATCACACCTCTACGTCACAGATCTTGATGAAACTTTGGGAAATGTTTTTGAGTACCAAAAAATGAGGAAAGTTATTTGTAATTTTAATTTAAGAATAATATAAAAAAGAGCTTCTACTTGAAATGCGAATAATTAAGTCTACGAATATTCTCAATAAATTTTCAATAACTTAAATCAAAGTAGAAAAATCAAGCTTCAATAAGCCGTTTTCAGAATTAAGAATTGATTTTAGTTGAAAAAATGAATTTAGTTGATTTTCAGAGCACTTTTTTTGGTCAACTTTAAACAAGCATAACTTTGGCATAATTCTCAATTCTAAAAACGGCAAATCAAAGCTTGTTATTTCTATTTCGATTTTAGTTATTGGATAATTTATTGAGTATATTCGTAGACTGAATTATTCGCATTTCAAGTAGAAGCTCATTTTTATATTTTTCTTAAAATAAAACTACAAACATTGATAACATGAGTTTTCTGAAGCGTTAGACCGTCGTACGTCTTTGGCTTTCCTCATTTTTTGGTACCCAAAAACATTTCCCAAAGTTTCATCAAGATCTGTGACTCGGAGATGTGACACTCTTCTGATCAGTGAAATGATGTAAAAATATGAAAAAATAAAGTAAAAATAGTAGAATAATAACATAAAACTTTAAAAATCTCGTTATGACCTTTCTTCATTTAGATAATTGAAAGTCTGGAAATTAAAAGGGTACATAGCGTGGATCCGTCGTATAAGTATTGACAACTCGATCAAATTCTTTATTAGATTAAAAATTAATCGAAAAATTAGACGAAAAAAAATGTGAATTTAAAGTAAAAATATTTATTTATAATTATAATTTTTATATTAAGTTTAAGAAATTACATTATTCTTGTATTAACAATTAAAACTACTATTTTTTAAGTATTAATTCTAATAAATAAGGTTTGCAGAAGGAATTGAAAACATCTTTAGCCTTATGTTCTTGGCCGAAATCCTTTCATGTACTGTACAAATTTGTCTGCAAGCTTTCTTGCTGGTGATAGTAAGTTTCTTTTCAAGATTATTAATTAATTTTGTAAAAAAAATTTCTGCAAAACTTCACATATCAATTAATTGATTTTAGCTGATTTCTAATGATAATGGTTTATCAATTCTTCAAATACTCTTTATGGTGATTTATGTTTCACATGTTGGGACTCATATATTTATTAGTTGTTATGCCGCTGATAAATTGCGTGATGAGGTATCTAACTTTTTTGTTACTATTTTTATGAAAATATATAATTTCTTATAATTTTGTTATTTAAATTAATTAATTATAACTGCAAACAAATTTCGAAGAGTTTATCAATTTGTAATTCTGTATACAATTACCAATGGTACAATCTACCGGTTAAAGAAGCCAGGTTATTATTAATTATAATGCACCGAGCAGAAAAACCATTGCAAGTGACAGCAGGAAAATTTTGTACGTTTTCTCTTTGTCTATTTGTTCAAGTATGTAAGCTTTTTTATTATTTTTAGATATTACGGTTTATGTTTTATAAAAAAAAATTTAATATTTTCAGATTCTTAAAACTTCTGGTGGTTATCTGTCTATGTTGTTAGCTGTAAAAGATAGAATTTCTAATTTTTAAATCCGCATCAATTTTTCTATTATATACATATATATGTTATATATAAGTTGTTTTTATAATGACGGTATTTATATTATTACAAACATACTCTCAAAACAGTCCTCGATGTTTTAGAAGAATCCGTTAGGCTCTAGAGAAACTTTTTCTCATCATATCATTATAAGGATTTCTTCTAAGACTTAAAATAATATTCTCTGGATTACTTCTGATTACATGTATATTATTAACTTTAATATAAACGATAATCTTTCGGAGGCTGAAAACTTTTTCTTTTTTACAAAAATGATTTTTAATTAAAATTATCATATAGCAAAAAAAATAATATTTCAACTTTAGAATTAGCACAATGCAGATAAAAATCCATTGTAATCAAATTGTAATCTTATTGTATGAAATTATTTCTTTCTACAATAAAAATTACATAAATTTGATTTAAAAAAAAAATAATCTAAAATGAAAATAATAACATTTTAATTCGAAACGAATTAATGTAAACAGATTCATCGTTTAAAATATAGAAGACCTTTTTCTGAGTGCATATTTAAATTGTATTCTATACATAGTACTTTTTAAACAGCAATGTTTAAATAAATTTTGAAAAGTTAATAAAGCTTGAAATATTTTATAATAAATGATATAACACAAAAACTTTTAAATAAAGTCCTAAATAATTTTTATGACGCATTTTAGTTTTTAATAATCTATACCTTACTTACATATACTTAAGTATTTTTTTGTAACTACTTTTTCCTGCTCGTAAAAAGTCTATGCATAACTTAAATTGTGGTAACTGGAATAGATATTTTTCGATGAACAGTCAATTCTCCTTCTGCTTTTTATAACTATATGAGCATGCGCTGTGGAATGGCAGAAAAAGGCGGAGGACACCATTCATTATTTTGACTCAGTATGCTCAAACTGTCGATGAAAGAAGAGTCGATGGATGGCAAAGAGGGTGAAGTTTTTTTATTTAATTTTTATGATTTTAATCTAAGTGATTTTATAAAACATAAAAGTAACCACGTTTGAGTTTTTTTTACAAGTAGATTGCAAAAAATAAAATATTTTATACATATTTAATTTTTAATTGAATTAAAATTAATTAAATTTAAAAAAATATATGTAAATCTTTTTACCGGTTGTAAATGTATTTATTAAAAATTACTTTATAATGTTCATAGGTTTTCTTTTTGCTTTTGAGATCGGTCAATTGTTCCTTACAATAATTGGATTGTGGCCGAACTTCAAAAACTCGAAACTGGCCGAAGTTCTTGATCTGTTTCGGTTTATTTTTATAACTTTAATTATTGTTGTGTTTATTAACATTGCACAATCGTCAAACTTTTATAAAATTTGGGGTGATTTAGATTTGATGACAGAAAACATTTCGACGGCCAATTTACCGATAGCAGTTGCTGTATTCAAAATGTTAGTGCTTTATAGTAAAAGAAAAGGTAGGATATAGTAATACTTCGGACAAATATTACATGGAAATGCCCTATACTTAATACGCCAGTTATTGATCATTGTAATAATATTATTATATAGTAACTGTAAAGAAAAATATTAACTAGTGATTTTAATATTTTTAATTTCATAATTAATAATAGTTATATATAATAATTAAACACAAAACGAGATCACATATTTAATATAAAAAAAATATAATTGATAAATTAAAAACGTAACGGCATAATTATAAATAAAAAATAAAATATTTTTTAGTCAAAATTTTAAAGCCAAAAAGAAATTCTTAAATCAAATCTAAACAAGCTTTCAGACCGTTGCTTGAGTTTGCTCAAGCAGACTGGGCCAGTAGTAGATCTAGCCGTGAGACTGTAAATATGATCACGAACGCACGTTTGGCGCGCGGCATGTCGCTGCTCTGTACAATTCTGGGCCTAGGTACGGTGCATGGTCACCTTGCCATCAGGACCTTTCAGGAATTCAGATTACTACCAGGTAAATTTGGAGAGGTCCGTCTACCTTTCGTCGATTCGAGCTTTCCGTTCGATTATCGTCCGAGTCCAGCATACGAGCTTACCTGGATTCTGCAGTATTCAGGTGCTCTGCTGGCGACTTTCGCCTACACCGGTATCTACAGTCTTTTTGTGGCTTTAATGCTGCATCTATGTGGACAGTTTGCTAATCTGAGGGATCGCCTGGAATCTCTTGTTGAAGAGCGGGAGGATTTAAAGGAGAGGAGTTTTCGGTCGGAGCTGACTGAGATTATCAATAGGCACGAGAATCTCAACAAGTTCGTGAATTTTGATCATTAAAGGTTACTTCTGTAGTTGATTTCTTATTGTTTTTGTGATTTGTTTCGTTTTTTAAATTATTGATTTTTTAAGTATTATTAATAAACTTTGTTTTGTGTGAAGATTTGCACAAGCGATTGAAAGTATTTTTAACCCCATGTTTTTTGCGGAAATATTTTCTTGTACAATTCAATTTTGTCTTCAAGGATTTCTTTTAATATCGGTAAAATTTTAGATATTTTGCATATATTGAATAATATAAATTTGCTAACGTTAAATACCTGATAATTGTAGCTAAGTTCTAAAGAAGGCGAAGGCGCGATGGCCTTACAAATTCTTTTTATGGTAGTCTACGTGATGCATATAGGAACTCATTTGTTTATTTGTTGCTACGTCGCCGAGAAACTGCAAGAAGAGGTATATACAAATGGTTGAATAAAACAATTTATTTGTTTTGATTGTAAATGTTAATATTCAAACCAACAATTAAGTAATCTATAACGTATTATATGTATACATTTGATAATATTTGTTTGTTGGAAAATTAGGTTTAATGTTACACTCACTATTTAAAAAACGCTTAATTACAATAGACTTTTTTATGATAATAACTACCATATAATCAATTTTCTAGAGTTCATCTATTTTTCGAGCTGCATATAATTGTAAATGGTATAATCTATCTCCAAAAGATGCTTTATTACTCATAATGTTGATGAATCATGCAAAGAAAGCTCTTAAAGTAACGGCTGGAAAATTTTTTACTTTTTCTTTGAGTCTATATGCTCAGGTAAAAGTTTAACACTTATTCTTCCAAATTTTTGTAATTATTAATTTCTATTATAAATAATTTTCAGATTTTTAAAACATCAGGAGGATATTTGTCAATGTTATTGGCGGTAAGTAACAGACAACCAAAATCTTAAAACAATAAGAATTCTTAAACAGAGTAAATTTTATATTAATCATTTTTTTCAATAAGTATAAATAGTTGTTTCTTCTTTATCTGCGATCTAGACTAATAAAAAGTTACTGAATTGCTGATTTCAAACAATAAAACTAAATAAATTGTATAGAATAATTGCGGATTTCGTTCGAGAGTTTTGGTTTGAGATGTAAGAAATTGTTCTTTATCGAACTCTAGATGTTATGCTAAAACAAGTTTTTATTTCATTACGTTCAGTTTATGTTTCGGAGGTTTTTCTACCTCCCTCTTCAGAACTGCCATCGTAAAAAGTAAAACTAAAAGCACCATTTTAGGTTCGCAATAAACCTTACGTAAATTAAATTCATTTTCTTTATTATGCGAGAGCATAATAAAACCTTGTTTCAACACAACATCTTGGGTCGATAAGGATAAATTTCTCATCTCTCAAACTAAGTAAAATTGTATTGATAATGTTTGCATTTTGTTTTTTAATATTTTACTTTTTAGTTGATATTTTTGTATCAACAAAACAGTTGATATTTTGTTGACACTTAAGTATATTCTATATTTTATAAAGAATGTAACAAAGTAACAAAGTAATAAAATTAACCTAATCAATAACAAGTATATTTATAACTAATTATTGTTAATCTATTCTAAGATGATGTGACTATTGTAGTTAAACAGTGTGCATAACTTCAAGTTTGCGATTTAGCAGATAGGTAGCAAATAAATTTGTTTCTATTTCAATATTTTCCTACGCTTAGGATGGTGCATTTATATATTTCACTTATTCATTCCCTTCAGACGTTGAGGGGACTAATTGTTATTTAATATTAAAGAAGTCATACAAATTTTTGATGATTTTTTAATATTGAGGTCAAGTTTAGAAGAACATTACATGGATTTAAAAGAAGTTTTAAAAAAGTTCATTAAGTCAGGTTTAAAACTAAAAAGAGTTATGAAGTATGTATGAATTTTCCAAAGGATTAATTAAATTCTTAGGTTATGAAATTGACAAAAAAGGTATACGCGTATCAAGAAAAAAAAAGATTAAAGTTAAACCTATTGTTCGTAAAAAATATCTGAAAATTAAACATGTTTTAGAAATGTTAAGATATTCGAAGATTATAAAAAAACTATTTAAGTATTTGTGAGCCTTTTATACAAGCTTTTGCAAAAAAGATGTAAATTGAAATTTGATACCTGCTTATGAAAAAAAATTATGAAACAGCTAAGCAAAGCTTGATATTGTCACACGTACTGGTTCTAGCTGATACATTATAATATTTCATATGAGAAATAAAAAAAGATTTTTAATCTTTTAAAAAAATTTAATTACACTAAATTTCACTTAAATTAGAAGATGATCAATCTACTATTTTAAGAGCTTTTTTACATAAATTTCTTTGACTACGTGAACTTAGTCGAATATACCCGTAATACAAAACAGCAGTTTAAAAATTGTAGAGTCGAGTATTATTACTAAATTCTATCCATAACATTCTTTTCCAATACTGTAAACAATTTTTTTATTTTCTTTTAAATTTACATTTTTATTAAGTCTTTTTGATAAATTCAAATTCTAATATTTTTATTACTTTAAGCATTGCTTCATAGCAATACATTTTTATCATCATAATAAAATTTTATTCAACCATATTTTCTAGATTTCTATTTCATGAAATCATGAAAGTCTTTCGACAAAATTCGTATTCAGTCAATTTAACTAATTAATTAGTCCTTTAATTCCAAATATTGCCATAATTTAAAAAATACTAGTTTCCAGCTAATTGAATTATTAAGTCACCTACTGGAGTAATCGTCATTCTCAAATTTCTCGCGTATTCCTGTATTAGCTCAGAATATTTTCTGTTACGTATGAAAAACTCAAAGAGAAAAGCTATATTAAGAACATCATAATACTTATGAGTATAGAAATATATTACATAAACTTAATTTTACTTATATTTAATTAATAAAAGCTAATATACAATCTACATTTAAGTGCATTTTACATTTTACTAAGCTTAAGCGTTTAATTAGAAGAATTTAGAAAAAATTTTTTCTTTTTTTCAATAAGTATATATGTACTAAAATTTTACGATGAACAGCATAATGTTAATTTCAGTACATGTAGTTGAGAATAGATGGAACTAGACTTAATGACGATAAAAGTATTATTGATAAAAGTAGTTTTAATTGTAAATGGTTGTTTCCATGCCTAAAATTGGTATAGAAAGTTGAGCATTTCGAGCGTATTTTATAAGACAGCGCGGAAATGTGGCCATTTCCACCCTAGGGCGGAAATGTGGCCATTTCCGCCCTAGGGTGGAAATAGCTTCATTTCTTCCCTCTTCAGCAGGGTGGAAATGGCCTCATTTCCGCCCTGTTTACATTTATCATTGAGTTGTGTACGACTCAAAATG
>UELX01006578.1:0-10558 GCA_900480035.1 Eupelmus urozonus | reverse complement strand
CTAATCCGTCGAAACGTCGACTAGTTTAATAAAGTAACTACACCTACATCTTGGTTCGTCAAAGATCAATTTTTTTTTCAACCCTCATAAAGTCTGTAAAAATTTGATTTTTTTCTGTCAAATAAACTCGACTGAGGCGCGATTTTTAAACCGCAGCGGTTTCGGTTTAAATCCATTTGAAGTTGGTTTCATCAAATTTTTTAAAACTAGAAATATCTCTGATTTTAACAGTAAAGGAAAGAAAAATATAGCCAACTGTTAAAACTGTCAAATCGCGATATGCTTCGTCATCTACATCAGACAATCATCTTGACTACGCGTGCATTTCTGTGTAGATTAATTACGCACCGACTCGGTAAACAATTGTGCTTTGCACAGCACACACACACACATACACACACACACATGCACACACACCAGCGAATACTGTGGATTTAATTGTGGCACCTGTCAGCTGTGGCTTTAGGCGTTCGGAGTTATATTGTTAGTAAAATTATTGACATTTGATTTATCTCTTGTTTATGCGACAGATACAATGGAATTTAATTTTTGAGCATAATGGAATGAATATGACTAAATAGCTCAAGAAACAATGCAGCAACATAATGTTTGTAATGTAGTAAACTAATTATGTAATGATATGACGGTAATTTTAAATGAAGAACACTGAAATAATTTATTAGTTGTGTAACATTGTTTACAATGCATTATGACAGAGTAATTAATACGAATACAAATCAAGGCAAAAGACATTTGTCTGCATAAGATAAATAAGTGCTCTTTCATTGTTTTTTCAATCAAATACTACAAGGGTTCTCCTTCCGAGGTGTAAATCAAATCAACGTACCACAGCGCTGTGTAAAAAAAAACGTGATACGTATCGAAGGTAACCTCAGCTATCAAAGTCTGATTATCTCGACGTGCGAGCATGCGTGTCTCTAAAGTGCGACTAATCGGATCAGCGCTGATCGATTTTAATTAAAGCACAAGCGTTCTTGTTACGCATCTTCTGCGCAAAGGCATGTATACGACGTAGCTTTTGCATTTAAAAGACCCTTTCTACGCAGGTGTACGCAAATGTAGACGTAAATGTACTCTTATAGTAGTAGAGTCAGTTATGAGTCAAATTAATGATTGGGACCATTTCTTACATTGATCAAGCACTGACTCTACTCTCATTCGTACATACTACAATAAGTACGTTTACGTATTAATGTAGAAAATACCAAACCTGGTTTTCTTTCGTACTTGCATACAAATGACTTTCTACGAAATAGATACACTGAATACTACGATAATATACTGCGACAAGTACGTAGTTCAAACGAACACACGGCCCCTCGAGAGAGTTCAAGTTGGAAAGTATCTCAATTGTAAGAGGCCGCGCGTTTGATCCGCGAGAAACGTCTTGCGGCGCGGTAATTAGCTTCGAACACGAGGGAGAAGGAAAGACACTTGGAATGCTTTACTAATTTAACCCCGCGAAACTCAATTTCACGCTGACGGCGTAATTTCGCAATTGCAAGACTATTGACTAAATGGCCGTAAGACTGTTTACGCTATTCGTTAATGCCGGCTGAGGTGTCAAAGCAAATTGCTACGGTGACTATGACTGGCGTTTTTTTTCGTTGAAGGTTTTGTTGAGTTACGGTAACTCGACGTGACCAAAGGTTTTATTATGTAAGAAAATTTATAGCTGGGATAGAATAGAAAGTATTATTCTTTAACTTTCGGGAGAAAAGACAAGATGTGGAACGGAGAAAATCCGAAACGTGTAACAGTGTCGCTTTGACAATATTTTTAAACTTCGATAAAAAGTGGCTTACAAATCCTTTAGCCGCAGCAGTAAAAGTGTTAGCGGGTGCTATCTATCTTAGAACGAGCTTACATCCTTCCCCATTCTTAGTTCCGGTTACCCCAAAATTGCGAACTCGAAAAACAATCGAATCCCTCTCTCTATTCCTTTCTTTGCCCAAAGTGTTCAAACGTTTCTGGCTAAAAGTTCTTTCTTCTCCTAACTCTCCAGCCGGGATAAAATTGTGTATCCATCCGTTGAACATGAAAAAAAAGGGAGGAACTTTACTTAGCTCAACTGTTGGGGAAAGAACAGAAAGAGAAAGAGAGAGAGAGCGCGAAATATTGCACAAGCAACGAACACACCTGCGCGCGTAATTAATTCGCACGCGATGTCTGCATCCATCCTTCTGGCCGTTTTTGCACCCCCGCGAGACAAAGCGTGTATAAGCCACGCGCAGGGCGCTACGAGAGCCACTGCCGCACACAGCGATACGGCCCGAGGCCGCGCGCGCTTAGCATGATATTGATCGACGTGCCTGGCTCTGCGCGCCCACAGCTTCTCGCCCGCGCCTTTCCTCCTCTCGTGCGAGCCTCCCTTTTCTTCTTTCGCTTTCCCTCTCTTTCTACTATTTCTGCCTCTGTCGGCCCCGGAATCTCTTGCCTGACTTTTCCCGGCTCGCTTGAGCTTTGTTCAGCCGAACGACGGGCTAGCTGTTAATCATCGTTAATGTCGCGAAAATGTGAAGGTTGTTGGGTGTTTTAAATGGAAAATTAATATTCTGTTATACTTTCTTTATGTCTTTTCTCTCGATAATTCCTTTTGTTTATCCCGAATTTCAATTGCTTTTCTCGGATACTATTTCAATGTTCTCCATGCTTCCGGCTCCTGGTACAAATCAATTCACCACTGTATTCATTTTTTTCCAATCCCCTCAACTTTAAATCACCTTGGCATCCGTCTTGATGCAGAAATCACTTTCTTAGGTATATATTTTCGGCCACACGCGTAGATTCCCGAGAGATCCTCTGGAGCTGACGCCGAGCCTGTGCATCGCCTTGTGTCTAGTACACAAGCAAGGCCCGCGCAATTGGCCGAGACGTGCGAGCTTCGAATTCGCGAGGCTCTTGGAATTTCGGAGCCGAAGCAGGCAGCCGAGCATTCCAAGGATGATTCGATTAGATATCGAGGACGCTGGAAGAGACAGACAGCGCGAGAGAGACAGAGGATGAAAGAGAGGAAGAGAGAGAGAGAGAGAGAGGACAAGACAAATAGCAGGTAGATTCCAGTTCTTGCATTGATTTTCAATGCACGCTCCCTTGCTTACCTATTGGCGTGAGATTGACGTATCTCTTGAAATCAAATACGAATTATACACTGGGAGAAGCTTTTTCAATCAGGCATACAGCCGGAAATTTAATTCCTTCATTCCATTTCACAACAACGGCCGGACTGAAATTGATTGATAAAAGCTCATAGACACGACGAATTCTTTAATCTCGAATCCCCAGCCGTACATTCGCTCATATTCCGGCGCGCGCGCGCACGGCGTAATCCAATCACTGGCTCCCACAGTTCCACAAATCAATTTCAAATCCATTTCGACGTCGACGAGGCGGCCCGCGAGACAAAGAGATCCTAAGAACGGTTATTCGCGAGACTCCCCATCCTCGGAATTCCATAAATAAACCTTTCCCTTTCCAGCGCCGGAGTATGACGCGCTTCATAAACTCACCCTCGGCGAGAGAGGTTTTCGTGGTACTGGCGAAAAGTGAATTTCCCCGTTCGGCGAGAGAAAAAGCCGTCGCGCCGCTTCCTTCGAGAGGACGGCCGAACTCGATTTGCCATTTATCGAACCCCTCGGACTATTCCCTTTTCGACGACGAAAAATTCCGGCTTGGGTGCTTAAATTTTTTTTCCTCTCGGAGGGTGGAGGAGTCTAATGGGTCACCGGTCCTTCTTTACGCTGGGCAATGGAATACCGCTTAGCGCTTCGGTGAATTTCTGAACAATGGGAGGAGCAAGGCTTTTTTCAGTCTGGGGTTATTCGACGAGTGGTAAATAAAATCGAAGAATACAAAAAATTCGTGGAGTGGGGTTTTTGTAAGGGAAAGGTGAAGCGTTGGAAGAAGTACTTGATGGATTCGCCCGATGAACCTTCTAAATAGCAGCATCGTAGATTTCTAATAAATATCTTATTTGGTTTCTCACGGTAGAATTGGAGTATATATGTTTATTATTATGGTAGAAGCAGTCTCAAAGAAAGCGGCAATACAAAATATGTTTCGTATTCGTTTAGGAAATTATTTGAGATATCAAGCCTTGATAGAAAACAGTACGATCAACATTTATTTTACAATAAAATAATAATGGGCTAATAAAATCATAAGATACTAATTATACTAAATTACTGTCTATTACTTACTCGAAACACATAGGTGAAAAATTTGTTTAAACTGTGTAGATCATTATATTATTTTCTAGCAAATTTTTAATAAAATTTAAATTATTATTCATATTTTAATAATATTTATAAAATGTTTGAGCGAAGATAAAAGTTATTGCATCGAAGAAAAACTTCTTCGAAAACTAAAGACTTCTTCACTATCGATGCCAACTTGAGATTCCAAATATGTACAAATCATATTTAGTTGCATTAATTACATAACCAACTAAAGAAAACATATCTTTAATTAAAAAAAATAATTTGAAATACAAAAAACAAACATTAAGTTAATACATTCATTACAGAATATGCATAACCAGATTGAGATTAGTTACAAATTCAAACAACTTTCAGTTACTCTTTTGAGAGAATTGTACAAAATAGTTTGAATTTCGGTGTATAGAATGATTTGAATAGAGAGTTTGAAGGATTATATATAGGCAGAGGATGGGACTGAAGCTTTTTGTTCCAAGTAGTTATCTTTCCAATTTGTCATCACTAATTGAAAAATTTTAAGTTAAAATAATTACTTGAATAATTATTTAATTAAATGCCTACTTCTATTATTGAATTTCATATTATTCTAACGATCATTTCTTTTTATTTTTAAAATAATAGAAAGAAACCTTCGTTACAGAAAAAATTTTTTTGTAATTTTACAATAGAATAAAGAACATCAAGCTATACAGAGCCGTATCGAGAACAAAGATATTTTTTATCAACACATCTTCGTCGAAGTTTCTCGTACGCTTTGACGTGAACAAAGCAGAGCGAAGAATGATGCCTAGCGTACTCGATTCTCTTTCTCGTACACTCTTACGCTACATAAATATCTTTATCTATCTCACGTCTGAATCTCCTGCGAGGCAGATAACAAGAACACGATTTATTAAAGGAACGGATAATTTTTTTCCTTCCTCCGACCAATGCTTGTAGTCAAGAGGGCCACGTATGGCTATCCAGTTTCTCCTTTCCCGTTATTCATCGATTTTTATCAATCGCCCGGAACAAAGCACGCATATATGGTCGTGCTTCGATTAGAAATGCCGCTTAATTGACTTAAGTTACACAAGCGTGCGCGCGATCCCTTAGAGGCTGACGTTTTTGATGGAAGTGTAGACGATCGATTCGTCAAAGCTCGCTGGAAAACGCAAGAACAGGATTGTGCGAGGCACGCGATAAATAATTCTCGGCCGATGAAAGATTCAAAAGATTCAAGATAATATATCTTTGATTGAATCGAAGTGAATTCTTGAACAATATACTATTTGTGATGTTTGTATGGGTGTTGCATTTTTAAATTATCGTTATGATGACTGGTTTTTATTTTTTCGCTTTGATGTCTGTACAATTTCACTACTCTTGAAATTATTCTCTTTAATAAATAATTAATTAATAATCTCATTATACTAACAATGTCGATATAGGACAATAGTACTGGTTTTACTAAACATTTTATATGGAACTTAACAAAATTTGCACATATATTGAAGAAAATACATTGTTAGTAGTACAATTCAACGTTAAGTTAATCAATGTTCAATTCTTCTATTTTTTATTCTTTTTTTTTCTTTATCTTTATAGTTTTTCTTAAACGTTTTAACATATATCTTAGTGCAAATTTTAATAATCTGCTGTCTCTATAAACTACTTAATAATTGCTTACAATCATTTTTATTTAAACTTTTAAATTTAATGCGCTTTAAAACTTTTGCTTTTATTATGAATTTTTTTATTCTAAGATGGGCGGAACAATTATTAGCTTTATTTTGTACTGTAACATATTTAATTTGTTACAGAAAAAGTTCTATAGGTCTTTTCATTGATTTTATTGAAACAAGCTTTATAATAGTTCAAGTATTTACCGAAATTTTTTTTCTTAGAAAAATTGCACGTATATTAACATCTTAAATAAAAGAAGAAATAAGAGAGTAATATGAGTACTTCCGATTTGAAAAAAAACTTACGTTCCCGGTAAACTCTGAACTCTTTTCGAAATGCCTATTCTTCTTACATTTGAAGAATTCCCTTGGCTCGAACCGTTTCCTCGTTAGCTACCCACAAGCGAGCGACCGAGACCCTTTTCTTCGATCCTTACCAGCCCCTTTTTTTGCTCGCTCATTTTCTTCTGGGGTCGGTTTCGCAAGTCGTCCATTGTCCACTACCAGAGGCCGTAGAACACGCGCGGGTTGCAATGTGAGAGATATACGAGCAAAATCAGGGCTTTGAGAATCTTTTAAGTTTCGTTAAAAATCCTTCGAATTTTTTTCAGATTTTATTTGTTTTGTTTTCTTTTTAAGGTTATCGGACAGACTAGTCTTATAAAAAGAATTCTTACCTATTTATTTATTTCTTTTTCTTTATTTTTTTTCAATAGCTGAAAAATTGATTATCTATTATTTTGGTGGGTAATGGCAAAACGGTCAACCAGTACATAGCCAACAAAAAAAGAAGAAGATAATGTATGATATAAGAGTTAAAAAAAATTTGGATTTTAATGGTGTAATATTTAAATTTATATATTTATTTGAGAATTTTTTAAATATATTATGATTTGATTGCTTTGTTTCAGAAATCGTTAATTATTTTTTGTTTATGGGATCAGGTGCATGTATTTATCGGACGTAGTTAATAAAGAGTAAATAATTCATCAGAAATTGTCAATTTAAATTCATAAAAATTCAACTTTTATTGAAAAGCACTGATTATTCAGTAAATTCAATTAAAACCATATGATATTGAATAACATTTTAGCTGTTTCAAGCATAAATTCTAAAACTTATTATTCAGATAAGAAAAATACTCTTTTTTATTTTAAATTTTTTATATATCTAAATTATAATTTTAGACATGAGCATTTTATCGCAATAGCTACAGTACTACACTTTTATTATTTCTTTCAATGGAAAATATAATAAGATTATAATATTATTGACTCTTCAAAAATAACATTTTTTTATTATATTAATATCTATATTGAACAAAATATTAATTTTTAAACAGTTCTGCACATTCCCAAAACACAATACTAATTTCAAAGAATATTTTATTTTTTATATTCTTCAGCAAATTTTAAAAAGTTTTTGTCGTTATTGTCCGGTTTATTATCAAGTATTTTACTCGAAATTAAAGTTGATAAACGTTTTTACAAAAATGGAACTATAATTTTTTTCTGTCTTAACATTTACTTACATTAATTATAAAACAATAAAAAAGAAGGAAAAATAAAGAAAGTTACAATTTCCACTTTTTTCATATAAAAAATTCTTTCCTTCAAAAATTATATAAACACTCAAATATAGTAGAAAAAATTTCATCGAAAGTTGAAAAAAGTTAAAAACTTGCGAATCATTAGTTATTAGAATTGATTATATAAATTCCCATTCAAGGAAGGTTTATAACTTTCAAATGAATCAATATTTTTACAGGATAGAAATTGAAAATGGTGGTTCTTTAATTAAATTTTAATTTTGTAGATTCAAGTTTTTAGCAAATACAGAAGAAAAAGTTGTCGTTCGAATCGAATAAAACACAAGTTGAAAAATATTATAGTACTTGAATAGTCGAATAATTGTTCCTAACGAAAAGATGTATTATGCTCATTAAAGAAAAGTAGACATCGATTGTGTGTCAGAGAAAAGTTTACATCGATTTTGCGTTCAATAGTAGAATATAAATATTATTTAAAACGAAACTTAATTTGGTACCGATTCACCTAAAATAAATATTATTTCTTTACTAAAACAAAATATTAGAATTTATTTTTAAATTTAATAATTCTTATTTATTTACTATATATGTAGAAGTGTAGTTAATACATAAAATAAAAAGATAAAATCTTCTTTTAAATAAATTGAATGAGACATGTACTGTTTTTTAAAACAAAATCAATCTATCTACTGTTATCTGAAATATTAAATATTTAAAAACAATAATTTTTTTCTTTTTGTTACAGGTAAATATCATCTAGAATTTTATCTACAAAGTCTTGTCTATGTTAAGGTAAATTAATGTAGTATATTGAACAAAAAAATTATGCTTCTCCCTGATTTAGTATTATGCTTTCTCGACGAATTTTATATTATCACATATCATCCGACTCTATTTCTAATTTTAATCAAAAAATAGTTTTAATAAATATTAATTCGAATAAACGTGAGGTCAAATTATGAGTTAAAAAAATAAAAAATAATTTCTCAGACCTAGACGCAAAAGGTAAATTCTACACATGTTTAATAACACCAGGAATCAAAGTCAATCCATCGTTATGGAAGTATCAGCAGAAATTCATAAGCATATCAGAGAAAATGAAGATAGGTCATTTATAGGCTACCAAAATTGTAGAGTTTTTGATATTATAAATGTGAAACCATGCTGCAATTGCAATTGCGTGGCAGGTTTGGTCACAATGATAGTAAGTGCAGAAATACAGCAGTGTGTTTGAAATGTGCCGGATCGCATTTAACTAAACAGTGTAACGAATCTAACGTTAAATGCTTCGTGAATTGTAGCTACAGCAACAATATGCATAATACAAAATATAACACTAATCACGTGGCAATCGACAGTCACGAGTGTCAAATCATAAAGTCTAAAATAATGAAATTCCTGAATAACTCAGAGTATACTACAAATCCAGATATACCGAGATACCTCGGTAAGGTAGATAACTTTAAGAATCAATAACAAGAAATAACAAATCAAACTACAACACATATCCCAAGAATAATAGTTCACGAACCAATGATGACGCGATCTAGAAAGGGAAGTTCGACATCCGCAAGTGCAAGAGTATAATATGTATATTGCTATATCTAAATTAATTAAAAGTGAAAAAAAGTGTGACAAAATACGGATTTTTAATAAAAGCGTAAATATCAAAGATAACTTAATCTTAAGAGTAAATATTAGAAGCTTAAATGCTAATCCAACAAAATGAGAATGTTTTGTTAAGAGCCTGATAGTAAAACCCGCAATTATTGTAGGTACTAAAACGTGGAGTTTAGAATCTACGCAGCTATGCAAACTACCTGAATAGAAGATATACTATAATAACAGTAAATTTAACAAATCTGATGGAGTGGTTACGTTCATACATGTAAAAATAACTAAAAAAACTGAAATTCAGGAGGTTGGCAAGCTGAGGATACTAAGCTCTACACTTACATTAAGTACCGAAAATTCCATTGTAATTTCAGCATTATATAGATCTTATTATATGCCAAAGACGGAATTCCTATAAAAAATATAAAAAAATTGTTAGCATCATGTAAGTCATATAAAAACCATCTAACAGGTACCATCTAACCTGCCATCTAATAATAGGTGATTTTAATATCGATATAATTGTAAATAATCTTATAAGTCAGGAATTATTGAGTGATTTCTTAGAAAAAAAATATATACCGTGTTATACGGGTGTAACTAGGCCATCTGGAAGCAACCCCAATCAAAGGACTTGTATAGCAACGTATTTATTAAAAATGCATCAATAATACATAATGCATACAAAATCGCTAACGATTTTACAGACCACCTACCGCTCTTTGTCACTATCGTTGATGCATTTGCCATAACTGAAAACCCTACTACTTTTTAAAACATTAATTACAATAAACTTTTAAAGCTGGAAAATCATTAAATTGGCATGATGTATTTAATAGCACTGATCCAAATATTGCAACTAATGAATTGATCTATATCATAAATAATTGTGTTGAAGCAGCTAAACGTAATTATGTAAATAAAAATAATAGGCTGAAGCCTAGAAAAATTTGGATCACTGGTGCAATTATGAAATCTTGCAATAAAAAAGAAAAATTATATAAAGCATGGAAGAATGAACCCAATAATACACAGCTTAAAACAAAATATAAAGATTATGTCAAATTGTTAGATAAAATAATTAAGGAAGCTGAAACCAAATTCGAACAAAACACTTTCATAAAGAACAGAAACAATTATAGGCAGTTATGGAAATCAATTAATTCAAAGCTCGGGAAAAATACAAATAAAAGTAACAAAATAGATTACATTATTGACAAAAAAAAAAAAAAAAAAAAATTGAAGACCCTTTGCAAATTGCTAATCAGTTTAATGATTTTTTCAGTGAAATAGACCCAAAACTAAGTGAAAAAATGAAACTACCTGTAGATTCTAGCACCATGAATGTAAAGCTTAATAAAAAAACTATATTTATCCGACCTACTAATTGACAAGATATTATGTTGAAACGAGTAGTTAGCCTACGAAAGGCAATAGCAAAAACCTCTGCTACCTGCTGGAAAATTCCATGCACAGGCAGCAGAGACACGCGA